>CM076578.1:694658783-694878644 GCA_034641835.2 Pinus albicaulis
TTTCCTTCAGTGATCAAACATGCTCTTACAAAGTGATTTTAAGGTGTCAAGTTCAAATTTTGTCATTTCAATGAGTCTTCAAGCAAAATTTGGTCACTAGGCAGTAGGTCTAGGGTTTGTTTTCACTCTTTTCAAAGTTGTCCAAATGTCGGTCCATGTCACCATTCAGCTAAGTGTACCATCATTCAGAGGGTTTTCATCATCATTTCAAGTTCCATTGGGTCATTTTACATCTTGTTCATGCTTCAGTTGTGCCTAGGTAAGGTCCATTTCCCTCTCCTAGGGTTTTGGAGGTAATTTCTCTTGGATGGTCAAATCATCGAAAAAACTTGTATCCTGATGTTCACACACCTTCCCCTATACTTAATATACCTTATTAAACACTTCCCATCACTGAGATTCCCCAAATTCCTCATTTTTGCACAAACCCTAGTTTCTTGCCATAACTTGGCAATTTTCTAGGCTAGGCCTGTGTTTTGCCCTTTTGGACCCCTTCCCCTCACTCAATCTCTAAGATTCCACTTTCCCCTGCTTCTTAACATCCCTCCCTACTTCCCAAAATTTCCCCAAGAATTTAGAAGCCCCTTATCCCCTTCATTTCGCTTCATTCCGACAAAATTCCTTGTTTCACACATCAAGATAAGTTTCACTCAAATCATGTTTCTGAGCAATAAAAGATGAATTTTGGAAAAATGAGAGAGGTTTTTGTCCACAATATCACAAGGAAGAAAAACCTCTTTCACTTTTTACACAGGTATCATGGTTTTAGAGAAATGTCAAAAATACCGTTGCCTTAGGAGAATTGAATGCACCTCTGAAGTGACCTTGGGAAAATCAAGATTTCTCCTAGCATTGTTGGCTAAAGGACTTTCTTGATGAGTCAAAGGATAACTAGACACAAATATATTTCCAATGAGCTATCATGAGCTCAATTTTGAGTTGAGGAAGACCTTCAAAAGTTGACTGCAACAGCGCTCTTCCTTGAGGCAACCTCATTCTGCTCATTTTGACAAGTTTTGGGAGATTTGATTTCTGACAAGGAAAATGAAGTCCAAATTGAAAAATTCCACTTAGGTTGGAAATTATACTCCAATAGCTTTCCAACGAGCTATCACACGCTCAGTTTGGACACCGGGAAGGCCTCCAAAAGCCTCCTGCAAAATGCACTATGTAGCGCGCTACCCATACAGGAGGCGCGCTACCCATATAAGGTGCGCTACCCACTTAACCATTCCAGCCCTTTGCAGAGAACACGGGCGCTACCCATATAGGGCGCGCTACCCGTTGGGTAGGCACGCTACCCATACAGTGACAGAGCCAAACAATTTTGTCTTTGCGTCCGATTTCGAGCTCAAACGCCTCCATCCACTTGCAAACAGGTTTTTAATCATTGCTCAGTGATTTTTGAAAGAGGTTTTGGTATTTTTTGAAGTTGGGAAACAAGCATTGCTTGAGGAGAAATCTATAAACCCTATGTTCATAGAAAATTCAATTCTCAGGGTTTTAAAAGATATAGTGATAGTCTAGTGAAGGGTTTGTAAATTTTTGTGATTGGTATATGTGCTCATACCTATATTGCTTGTTGCGCCCTGGCACATTATGTACATCATCCTCACGCCTTTTTGCCATTCTACCACTGCTATCACATCCTTCCATGTTTTCACATAGTCTCATGTTGACTTGTCCATATAGTCTCATGTTTTCACATAGTTTTTTGCCATTCTACCACTGTTGTCCTTGCTATTGTTTCATTGCCAAACACAAACACAGTCCATTGACAAATCCTTGACCAGCATTGCAAAGACTGTACCATACATTACACTGTCTACTCATTTGTCAAAATTTTCTTGTGATCAAAACAGAGGCTGTTTTATGCCACTAAAACAGAGCTATTACCACTGTCACTTGTTTTCTTATGATGTTTTGGTACATGTGCAATATATTTGGGTTTTGAGCATACATTGAAACTTTGACTTCACTACACCTATATCAACACACATATTGTAGACAACTTGTTTTCAAAGCTATGTTAGAGACAGATTCAGTTTATGAGCAGGAGTATGACAATGATTCCACAGCAGGGCATTACTTGGGAGGATTTCATCTCCCATGACTTCTTCACAGCGCCACAGCCGCCTCCCGAGGTAGTTTATGATGAGGGAGAGCCTTCACATCAGCCGGACATCCCTGAGGTCGAGCATATCAGTGCTCCATTGTTTGTGACATACCAACGAGGCCACAGAGCCTTATTTGCAGCTACACGGCGAGTATTATCTCCACCCGGGGTGGAAGGGGTCTCGCCGACTCCATCAGCAGAGCGAGTATTATCTCCACATGATGTGGAAGGGGTCTTGCCTTCTTCTTCAGCACAGATACAGATATAGGACAGGGGAAAGAAGCCCATGCATGATGAGGGCCCATCAGGAGGCCGGGACACGGATTTCACGATCATTGATGTTGATGCGAGCTCTCCTAGCTCGAAACTGAAAGAGATCATCCAGGAGCAAAGGGCCGAGAATGACACGCTGAAAGATAAATTGCAGAAGGCTCAGTGGGTGATAAACTACCTGGAGCAGTGCAACAAATAGCTAGAGGATGAGCACACACTTTATGAGCTGCGGCGAATCCGTGAGGATCGACAATTGGCCCGGAAGAGACCTGGTGATATGACACCAGCTGATCGAGATTCTTGCCTCACGCATGTTAACATTCATCTGGAGAAGTTGTTGGCAAAGGCCAATAGAGATAAATACATGCTTCACCACATGAAAGGTCATTATTGGGCCCGCATGCACGTCTGCAAAGCAAGAATGAAGATTCTAAAGAGGAGGTTGAGCGAAGCACTAAAACGGCGAAAAAGGCTTGATCCACTCCGGATTTTGGCCGAGGCTTCGTTGGCTGGGCATGATACATGATGGAGGGTCTTCGCTCCGAATTTGAGCAAATTCGGAGAAATTTTTGTCATTTTGAAATATTTTGGTCCAAAAACAGATTTTTCCGCTATACGGGTAGCGCGTCGATATGCTCACTTTTGTTCGGGACACTTGCTGAAGGAAATCTTTGCATTTTTGGGTTTTTCATGGTAAGTTATGCATGCTCAGGAATTTCCAAAGCATTTCATCAGATTCTGGATGGTCAAAAGGCCCAAAAACACCATGAAAACCACCTTGCTACCACCTTTTACACCAGCAAGAAGTACTTCTGGGAGAATGCAGTTTTGGAGGGGCAAATGAGCTCTAAATTGGGAAATTCCACTTGGGTTGGATAGCCAACATCTAGGGATTTCCAACGAGCTATCATGAGCTCAATTTGGATGTAGGGAAGTGCCTCAAAATTAGTCTGAAAGGCGCGCTACCCATATAGCTCAGGCGCGCTACCCATATAGATTTTTGGCTGATTTTTCAACTTCCAGCTCAGAATTTCGACCAGTTGGGACCAGTTTTGCTTGTGGATGAAATTTTTGGGTTTTCATGATGTAAATTGATGGTTGGCATGTAACTTTGGCTCATTTTTACTTATTCTAGAAGATTCACTCTCAAAAAAGTGAAAATCATGTAAATGAATCAGTTTCCACTCTTTTAGAGGCAAGTTGTTAGCTGCTTAGATTTTAGCTCCTTGATTAGAATTTGGTTGAAACTGATCCCTGAAGAAGGAATTCGACCCCTAGAGGCATGAGAAGGGGTTAGGATGCTCTATATGATGTAATTTCTCAATCCTTTTCAGAGGTGGGGATAGTTTGGACTCTTGGGAAACTTTTGGCACACTATTGTACATATTTTTCATATTTTGGCTAAGGAAAGATCAGAGGTTTTGCAGCACCTGTTGGGATTCTTGTGGCTTTCAGTTCTTGATGGTGTTTTCTCTCAGTTTATTGTAATTTATTTCATGTTTAATGTATGCCATTCCTTCTTATGCTTCTGAAACTGAATAAATGAATAGATGAGGTTGAATCCATTGTTTACAGTGCTCTGCCTTTGAATTCGTTTAGTTTTACATGTTTTCGCCTGTTTGAAAAGGATCCATGTTCATTCTTGCCCTTTTCAGCTCCTTGTCTTTCTGATCCATCCATATACCCAATCAAAAGCATCAAGACTATTGCCTACCTCGCCCCAACTCGAAATTCTGCAAAGATCTGGCCTTATCCCCGGACCCAAAAATTGTTTTTCCCATTTCTCCAACAAAAATCCAAAAAATCAAAATCAAACATTCCTATCTCTTTACTAGCCTAAAATCAGTATTCATTGTTCATTATAAGTCATCTCAGCCCCTTTGAAGATCTTTTGCCGAGATAGACCCGGAGAGAGCCATCTCCTGTCCTCGTAGGGCTAGCTACGAGGCTGAGCGTGGTTTGATGTAGCCTTGAGTTTTACCTTATTTCAGCCTAAGGTAGATTTGAGCGCTAACACATAGTGCGCTTAATTGTATCATCAATTCTACTGAGAAGATTGTGCCTACACTTGCCGATTCTGTCTTTTCAGGACAGTTGAAATCTGAAGTCGGTGAACCACATCTTCTCAAAACAATGCTAGATGCCTGCAAGTTTAAATATCAAGTTCATAAGTAGTTAGTTAATAGTCTTTATTTTTAGATTTAGTTTTAGTTTTACTGTATTTTTGCCTAGGAAAAGGACGGTCATTAAACCGAATCCTTAATTTTTGTAATAGACTATTTTTAGATTTAGCTAAGTAGTATTTAAACACTTCTCATGCATTTAGAGAAGGGTCCTGGATTTTAATATTTTTGACTTGGAGATTACATTTCTGTACTCCACTGGCTTATATATTTTTTTAAAAGGATCACATCTGGTGATTTTATGCGGAATTATCTTTAAAGTGTTGCATTTCTGTACCTTAGATTTGATTTTGCATCAGAATTACTGGATTAGAGTATCAGATTTCATTTGAAAGCTTTCAAGATGAATAAAGTCTTTCTATCTATTCACTGTTGATTTCTTTTGTCTTATGATGTTCGCTTTAAAATTTGCTATCATTTACAGATATTTGTTTTCATAACGTTTCTTTATATATATCATTTTTTAGTATAATTGAAATGTTATTTTTCATAAGTATATGTAGATGATATATTATTATGAATACAATATGCTAATACAACTCTGTTTAATTTCTTAAACAGAGTTATCTTTATTTGTTTCTGCACATTTCGATTTAAATGATAATACATTTTTATAGTTATTGTTCAAACGGAATAATCTGAAGTTGTATTCACATATGATTGCCCGGGTTAGTGTTAGAATTTATTTATCAGTATTTAGTTTAAATTAGATAGTTTTATTTCAGTCAATTTAGTTCCATTTTCACTCATCCAAATCAATCCATCACCAACCCATTAGTTATAAGGAAACTGGTCCTTTAAATCCAGTCGGAGCCACCATACCAAACGGAAAAGGAGCTGTCTTAAGGTCCCGACCGGGTGGTTTTCCCCAATGTTTGAAGCAGAGATTTTCTAGGCTTCAACAGCTTCCCAATAGTCCATCTTGCAGCTTTCGGGGGCTTTTCCTGAGCCTTGTGCTTTCTCTTTTCCTTTCCTTGTGATCGGCGTAGAGGGAACTTCTTCTAGTTCAGACTCAACTTCCATTATTTCCTCAACGTCAGGCCCTGTCGGGGCCGAAGGTTTGGCAAGGTTAGTGGCCGTCATCCTTGCGCATAAGATGAATCCTAGCCCTTGGTGGCTACTATTAGATGGAGCAGGTTGACCACACATGAGAGGGATAGTGAAAATATTGGAAATCTGATCGTTCAAGTTCTTTTGAGAGAAGAATGGTGAGTGCAAGCTATGCAAGTGAGACAGAACCTTTGGCTGAACTATCTGACTCCTTCTATAATACCCACAATCGTGCAATGGTAAGGGAAACTTTATTTGGGATGTACCCCCCAGGAAACGGTAAAAAAATCCTAAAATTTTCTTTATTACATGCCCGGAGGCCGCTCCCTTTAATGGTAACTTTTTCTTTTTACCAATTTTCACCGTTCCAACGGCTAGTTTTTGTAGCCCCTGTGTGTTTGGCTTGTCTGCTACGCTAGGGTCAATCATCTGCCTCTTCTATGCATCCTCCCCCAACACAGGCTTTCTTCCTAGGTAACTTATGACCAAAGACAAAGTTTCCTGACATTCGTTATCCCAAGAGAACTTTATCTTTCGTGTAAGTGAGGTTTTAAGAGGGGCTATAATCAGAGCATATTTTTGAATGAACCTCCTGTAATAAATTGCGTGGCCCAGAGTTAAACGTAGCTGTTTTTTTTTGTAGGGGCTGCCAGATAGATGAGGGCTTTATTTTTCGTACCTATAGCCAGTGGAGGGTGCATTTTAATGCTACTTGTCTGTGGCTGAATCATTTTGGTGCCCGTGCGCGGCCCTGAGTCAGAAATGGCTTATGGGTCAACCTGTCCTTTTTTTGGGGCTAGGCCATAGTAGTCGATTATTCTTGGCTCCTTCGGTTCCCATGTGGGTAGTTCAGTACCCGATTTGTCAAAGTAAGGTAGGTCCCTTACCTCTGAGGAAACGTAGCGGAAGTATTTTGTGACCCGACGACAACGCAGTGCAGAGACATCATGTAACCGACTCTGCCAATTCTCTATCTCCTCCCCGGAGTCAGAGAAGCATTCATTATCCTCTTCCCAGCAAGATACTTCATCCACTGTTGGGTTGATTGCGTCCCGCGCAGTTATCTTATAGATATGGTCCACATCCTCGTCCTTAGGTACTGGTTCAGTATAGCGTTCACCTTCCGCTGGGTCTAATGGTACTATCACCCTTCTGCCATTATTTTCAAACACCATGCTTCTCTTTTTTAAGTTAATGATACCGCCCATGTCGATGGCCCAATCCAATCCTAATAGCGCAGGGTAGGGATCCGCATCTTCTACGATCTGAATGACTTCAAAGTCAGCCCGGACCTTGACCCCTGTGATATCTACCATAATCCATGATAGCCTCCCTAAAGGTACGATCTTATGTTGATTAGCCATATGTAGCTGGATAGTAGACCATTCCAACTTTGGTTTGCCCATTCGTTGCCAAGTCTGTTTAGGTAATACATTTGCGTCCAATACTAGATCCAAAATAACCCAGTCCATCTCGTAATCGCCGATCTGTGTCATCAGTCGCATCTCCCTCCCCGTGCGCTTCTTGTATCTGTATAGTTTGTGCACATCCCTAATATCTGGGGACACGGTAGGGCATGTTGCGCAGCTATCTATTAATGCTTGAAGGTTTTGTACAACTTTTGGGTTGCGCAACAACTTCATACATGCCTACAAGAAAAGTTTGACCTCCTCATCTGCCTTAAGGTTCTCAGGGAGCAGGGGAGTAGGTGCCTCTGTCCCGATAAAGTCCTTGCGAGCTGTTATAAACGTTTCTCTTTTTTTGTCTAGGTCCAGCCCTTCTTGTTTGCTAATTGCCTTATGGATCAGAGGTTCAGTTTCAACCTTCTCCCCAGTTCCTCCGGTAGCCAATCCACTGCGCGTAACAACATTTACACTTGGATCCTTATTGCGCAACTCGCCCTTAACCCTCTACATATTCTGCGTAGGTGGTAGCTGCTTCTCCCACATTTTTGCTATTAAGACTGGACAATCTTCCAACGTATCGTCCAACTGTCTCCAGTACTTGCAGGACTGTCTTGTAGGGTTCGGACAATCCCTCACAAAGTGCCTTGTGTCTCCATAGTTATAACAAATCAGTTGCCCCCGGCCCCGACCTGCACTTCCACCTCGGCCTCCTCCCCTGCTTCCTGAGGGGGAGCCCCTTATGCCTGCAGAGGTTTTAGGTGACGCGGGGTCTAACTGTACCCTATACGAGTTCCCCCAATCTATCATCAGCTCACAGGTTCGACAGTTCTGCTCATCATGCCCTACTGACCGACGAAACCAGCACCATTGTTGCTTCCGCTCTAGGACGTATGCACCTAGACGGGGGCAGTGGTTTGTATCATGCAGCCCTACTATGCGGCAATCTTCGCACCATAACGCAGGTCCGCTTAGGTCTAGTCGTACTGGGCTGGGTCCTCCACTTGATCCAGGGCGTATCAAAATAGGTCCTCCAGTTTGCAGGTAGTATGTCGGCAACGGGAATAGATCCTTCGTATGTCCTGATACTCAACATCGTATGCACCATAGATCTACACTAGCTGCCCTCCCTCGTTCCTTTCGTAGGTCTTGAATCTCCATGTGCATTGCCCTGAGCTGCTCCTGAATTTGTTGTACTCCTAACGAAGTATCTTCTCTGGGCGTAGCTTCTAGTTTCATAGCGGTTTCCAAAACTTTGTCTTGTAATTCGAAATTCTGGTGACCCATAGGTACGCGTAGGTGGGGCAACAACATAGCGATGAACCACTCCGTATGTTGTCTGTCGTCATACTTAAATTCTCCTTCTTTGATAGCTTTCTTTAGGCGCTAATCAGCTTCACATATAGACTCAGTCGTTCCTTGCTTGAAATATTTTACGTCTACTATGATCTATGCATAAGACTTAGGCTTTCGAAATTGTTGTTTAAGAGCGTCCTGAATATCTTGAATATAGGCACTTCCGTTTTGAGATATGTATCGCATATACCAATCCAAAGCTCTTCCTTAGAAGGCCAGGGATAACTGTGCCCTCTTCAGAGTATCACTTGCCACATTTTGCGCAATCCGTACCGAGTCTGCAACAAACCAAAATCGGTCCAAGTCCTCATCTCCCACACCTTTGAAGGTGGGTAAATTCAAGTGTGTCACCATATCCTCTTCTTTCGTACCCACTCTACTTTTCTTCTCAGCCTTCCAATACTTTTCTTGGCATTACCCGGTCCCTCTCTCAAAATGCTCCCGGTCCCAGCAACGGAACCACTTGTTGGCTCGAGGGGTCCTGACCCAGGTTCAGAGGTTAAGGTTTGCCACCAAACCCCTATACTACTGGCCCTTTCGGCAGTGACCTACTTGCGTAGGTCAAAGTCTCACCCGAAGTAGTATGGGTGGGTGCTGGAACCAGGTTTCCGCACCCTGAGAGAGGATAAGTAAGGCAAGCAGAGCTGCGTCCGGCTTTATAATGACCAGATCGCCTATCTCATAACCAGATCTATAGGTCTCCTTCGCATCCACATGTGCAAGGTCAACTTTACTTACTGTGCTCAACAAATTATATATTTCGAAGACAGTAGTGCAACATTGCATAAAACATAACAGACAGATCTGGATGCAGTAAAAACACTTACACAATACTTTCGCAGCTTAACAAAGAATATGCATAATACAACAGCTATCATAGATTCGCATAAACAATACAAATCGATTTAGTTACTCAAACAACCTTTCTCATTCATAAAACCGTAAATTCCTTCTTACAATACCCAAACCCGACCTACGCACATAGCAACAGGGTCCGCACACATCAGGACTTGGGATCTTTGTGCACACAGCCAGCAGGAGTCCTTTCCCCAAAAACCCAAACAAATCTAGTAAGCCACGATTCGCATCAAGATCTCATCATCTTCTTGCCTTACAATTCAAAATGTCCTTCTATTTATAACAAACTAGCCTAATCTTTCCTATGGTCAGCAAACCATGGTTTGCGGACTCAAGGTCTACCCTTTAACCCATTACAATGCTTTCGGGGCTTTGTACCACCCCAAAACCCCTGCGCTAGACTAAATATAATAAAAAATATACAAAATCAGACCAGTTTCGCAGCTTGTAGGGGACCCTGTTCCAACAAGAACCATAAATTCACCATTTCGACTTCCTTGCCTCCCCTTATGCGAAAAACCTTCAGCTTACCAATGAAGCTTCCCATTGCAAAAGACATAGAGGTTTAGAACCTCTTAGCGGATGGCATTTGGCGCAGGGACGAGACGACGCCTGCTCTGGTCATCACTACTCCTCCTCCCCCCCGCGGGTTGCGCCTCCATTGACAACAAAAGGATGAAGAAGTGGTTCATGTCTACAACTTCCCAGTCCTGGAAGAAACACCTGATGCTGAGGAAGATGAATATAGCAAAGGAAATTGACAACCTCATCTCAAGGTTCCTGGTTTTATTTTGCCTACTTAGGCTTGCTATAGTTTTTCTTGTTTACATTAGTTATTTAGACATTCAGTCATGACATGATTATCTCAACTACCTCAAGGGCTAGTTTCCCCATGAAGGGCAACCCCTTTTTTGAGAATTTGGAGATAGAGACGGACAGGGATAGGCTAATTCCCTTCAGCCATCCCCAACCCAAAGCTTTTTTGTATACTATTTTGTACAATTAATAAAATTTATTCTAACTATAACTAGACCCCCTAAAATCATGGAAAATCCTCTACATGCCTCCTCTTTGACCTATAACTCGAATTTACTAAGCTAACCAAGTCTTCCTGACTCAGTTAATTAATACAAGTGGTCATCAGATGAAATTACAATTTCTCTTCCAATTTAATTAAGGGAAAATAAAATCAGAAGCCTCATATGGTGCCATTTCTGGGTGCCATTTTCTGGATTCCATTTCTGGTAATCATTTT
Source organism: Pinus albicaulis (assembly GCA_034641835.2). Classification (NCBI taxonomy): domain Eukaryota; kingdom Viridiplantae; phylum Streptophyta; class Pinopsida; order Pinales; family Pinaceae; genus Pinus; species Pinus albicaulis. Next base: position 694,669,278 of record CM076578.1, read on the forward strand.
CAATGTTTCTTGTTGCCAATTTATTATTCACTTCATCTACTTCTAGAATAGAATGTCTATACAACCTAGTATTTGATAATGAAGAGTTAGGCAACAACTATATCTCATGCTCTACTTCCTTTTTAGGTAGTAGCCATTTAGGATCCTAGAACACTCCTATGTGTGCCTGTAGAAACTAACCCAAAAATTGTTTTTTTCCTATTTAATACATCCCTCCAAATATGCCTTTGTCCTAGTTGAGTACTGATTCATATCCTGGTTAAGTCTCCTTTAAGGAAACCGATACATATTTCTTACTCGAACTAATCAACTTTTAGCTTGGTTAGCACTTACTAGTGAGATCTTCAATTTATCTTTATGTGCATTGATGATGCAGGACTTCCCATCCTTAATCAAGTAAAGCTCGTTTTCTTTTTGCATGAAGATTGCATCCCTCATATACATGTAGAGGCTTCCATACACTGCACTATACATGTCAAAGGGTACTCTGTCTAATTCCATTTCATTAACAACTTTACAATTACAATAAATTTGATCTTACACTATTTAATGGCCATGGTTTTTACATCCTTGTTCACCTATCCCTTTTGGCATGGATATGGATGATCATGAACATCCAACTCAAACTTACAAACTAGATAAAATGATACAAGTTTGACCTATGAACCATAATTGAATAAAGCATCTACCTCGGTCTTATTGACTTGGATATTGATATGGAAGAATTTTATCATCTCCTTTTGTTCCTTATAGTGAAGAATACTTAGTTTCACTTCCTTCTACAATAAAGTGTAGGCAATCTTCTCATCTATATCTAAGTTTCTATCTCCCTGATCGCTTGAATCCATGCCTGGAAGATATTCTTCTTCACATCCTTCTTATGGTTCTTACGGTTCAACTTTGCATGTAGTTTCCAAAAAATGTATTCTATGTGACCATTGATATTGGTATGGTTGTAATGGTTACTTGGATCCTTAAATTGATGTGCAGTGATTGTAATCTTATCAACTTTCCCTTTCTGCTTCTTATTTCCTTCCTTGTAAACATATTGGTGTTGTTTTTTATTGGAACCACCTAGTTGTCCTTTTTAGTGGGCCTGTATTTTCCAAATACCATGCTTGTACACATGCCTCATCAAATATCCTAAGCTTTAAGAGAATCACTTTATTTCGCAAATGATTGTGTATGCTACCCAAATACTTGAAGAGTACATCTATATTTTTGGCAGATATACCTAGCATGATAACCATCTTCCTAAATTCTGTGGTGTACTTTGGCACACTCCACCCTTGTCTTCACAATAAGTAATGCCAATGAACCCATTGGTCCTCTACATACTCGATAGCGTAGAATAAGGACTTAATGATGATTTTGAAATCCTCCCACATAGTTACTAATGGATCACCCTCCAACCTAAGTGTCTCTGTATGACTTTTCCACTGGGTTAATGCATGTCTCTCTAATTTCATTTTGGCAAATGTAATGTTCTATTATTATTCTATATGGTGGACACCATAATATATCTCACCTTGGTATGGCTTGATATCCTATTTCACTTCCATTTTAAGTAAGAAATATGGAGGGGTAATGGCATTGGAACTTGGTTTCTCTTTCTTGAGTTCTTCCTTTGACTCCTTTTATGAGTCTCCATTATCTCTTGGTTTCGCCTTTGATCTGATATCCAATTTAGAGCCTCCAACCTCCTCATACAATCCAAGCTTACTTTACTAGAGTCACCTCGAGGAGGGTGGTATTGAGAGAGATATCAATGACTCACTCTTCCAACCTAAAAAATTTCTCTCCTGCTTAATCTTGAGGGTTTATGTGAAGAGGTTCATTCGCCATGGCAAAGGTTCTATGAATTTTTTCTTAAGCCAATTATTGTATCCTACAACTTCCCACAAATACTCCAAAGAAACTTTATTTAATGATAATATGATCTCTAAACTGCCATGGATATTACATTGGAATAAATCATCACAACAAATGTTATGATATTATGAAATCTTAGACTATGCAAACTAATTTTCCTTATATTTTGAATTAGTTAATTAGTAGTTTTGTTTGAATGTATGAAATGACTAAAATGAGAAATGGAAAGAGCATGCACATGAACACACCATCCATACAAATGAACACACAATTTATCCAATATAGGAGAAAACCTAGCTAGAATGTGCGGTTGATCCTCTTTTCTCTTTGCTTTAGTAATAAAAAACACATACAAAGGAATGAGAACTCATTGTGGAGTTACCTTTTGACATTATGTTTTGAATGGATACTACAAAATCCTCCTCCTCCACCATTATGATCTCAAAATACCACTCCTATATGTGTTTTTCTTAGCCTTGGAAAAATCACAATGCTAGAGAATGAAATTCCTTTTCCTCCTAGTAGTCTGATATTTACATAGCTTGATAACCATCTAGAGTTAAGGTTTTGACTTCCTCGACCCGCAATTAGTGATAAGGATTTTAAACTTTTATAATCTTCCTGAAAGTCCACATGTGGCTAAACCCACTTATGTGAGTAACGAGGGTTGATGTGGCATCCACTTGTACCATGGTGGTTAACATGGTAGGCCAACTGGTGGGAGGCATAACTTTCGAATATGAGCTTTGGTTGAGGTTATTTCCACACAATTGGAAAAGTATGAGAGTGTAGAGTAACACTAAGGGGGTATGGGATAAGCTCACAAACTTTTTACCTCCAAAAATGTTGTTTAATGCCTCAAAATGGCTATGGAACCCAATTTTCCAAATTGGGACCTACCACTAAAATGAGCACTACAAGCCAATTCCTCTAATTTCTCCACACATAAAGTACGAGGGTAAATGAAAAATTGTATTATGATCCAATACAGACTAATTGATGCGATAATGTTAATTGTGGATACTAATTTAGATGTGATTTCTATGGTAATCAATGACATACATAGGTCCATATAAAATACCACCAAGCGCAAGAGAGTTGTTGTTTTTTTAGCAAGCTTCGTCTTATCATGGTCGTTACCAACACATCCAAATTTAGAATTATGGGGGATCCATAAGAACAAATTCAATTTGGTCACTCTTTGACTAAGTAATCGTAAGTGGGAAGTATTTATTATGCCGAAGTTGCCCAAGGCTTACACTTGGCTCCAACTATTGCTGCATGCACTAGCACACATCCACAAGCACTAGCATGTCATTAATAAAGATTAAATCTTAGTGGAGTCTGTATTAGGTACCCTCTTTCACCAAGCATGCAAACTACACTCGACAATAAGAGCACTAATTTGAGAGGCCATCAAGCAAAGGTTCATTTTTTAATATCACGTCAAGGAAAAATCAGTCAAAATCTTGTAGTGCACCGCCAAAATTTTCACTTTCTAGGTTTTTTTTTTTTTTTTTTAATTTTTTTTTTTAGGTAAGAGTTTCTTAGGGCAAAACCCATATCTATTATGGATGTTTGTGTGTATCTCTTTCTATTACGTATTTCTTGCATTTTAGCAATTTCAACCTTTAAGTAGAAAAAACAGATATTAAAGATTCTAAAGTCTAAAGAAAAATTTAACCTACATAGTATATATTTAAGTAATTTTATCAAATATATTTTGATGAATTATTCCAGTGGGATATCCATGATAGTTTATAGATCATACCAAATCAAATAATTCCTTGCTCCATAAATAGTTGCAACTTCTTATTCACTTCAATTACTTCTAGAATACAATGTTTATACAACCCAATATTTGATAAATAAGAGTTAGGCAACTACTATATCTCATGCTCCACTTCCTTCTTAGGTAGTAGCCCTTTAGGCTCCTCGTGAGGATCCATCCAGGGGTCCTCAAACCATAAATAAATTTTTCACATAAATTCACAACATAAAAGAAATATATTTGACGACTCAATGTACATATATTTGTTACAACATATGAAAACACTAAAACATGTAAATAATTTGATTTACAATGAAAAATATCAAGAAGGATACCTAATATGATGGCTTAGTTTTAGTGCTCATGCTAGGCACCCAATTGAATATGCCACCCTTCCAACTAGGAAATTCTATCCAACTTCCTAGCCTAGGGAACCTCTGCAGGTTCCCTAACCCTTTAAGCCCAAGTCCAATCATAGTCGTAGCATGTCTGGAATAGATTCAACACCCTCCAAACTAAAAACCAATATGAGTTCTCACTTCTCACTCCCCTCACCCAGTTTCCTCCTTCTCTTGTTTCTCTCCTCCTCTTCCTTCCCACTTCAAACCCCCAAGAGAACAAAAGAAAAATGAACCCCCCCTTGTTTCTCCTCCTCTCGCACTTATGCCTCCCTTCCCCCATCAATGTTAACCACCTATCATAAGTGCCATCAAATGTCCCGCCACTCCTTCGAATTGAATTCCGTTAATGCCCATCCATGCTTGCTCATTGAGCCACTCCCTTATCCTCCCATCCTTGAATTAGCTAGAGGTCATTAGACCTTGTCAGGTCATGGGGATAATAAAAATTAAAATAAAAATTATAATATAATAAAATAATTAAAGTAATATAATAATCATATTTACTTTTATGGGCTAAACAAAACAAAATGCATTTGTGAGAGTCCTAATTAATTAAATGTTGAATTAATAATAAAAAATTTTAAACAAGTAATTAATTATTAATCAGGCTTAAGGTTATTCAATCAATTAACAACTAATCAAGCTTAACTACTGAGCAAACTTTGCTAATAAAGCTTAACTATTAAGCAAGCTTTGCTAATTAAGCTTAACTATTAATTAATTTTCTAACATAATAAGCCACGAGTTACTAGCATATTCGTGCTCTGTGCGGGTATGTAGCTAGCATACACATACCTCGTACATATACTAATAATACTTATCATGATCAATCATGGAGAACAATCATTTAACTGGTAGGTTATTATCACATTGTAAGATATTAGGATTAGGTAGGAGCACGACACTCTTGGAACACTCCTTTGTATGCATGTGCAAACTCTTCCAACTATTTTATTTTTTCTTTAGTACATTCGTCCAATTTATTTCATCAACTAGCTAATTCTCCCTTAAGAAAAGCAACACATATTTCTTATTGAAGCTATTCAACTTTCAACTTGGTTGGCACTTACTAGTGAGATCCTCAATTTACCTTCATGGGCATTGACGATGTAAAAATTCCCATCCTTGATCATACTAGTTTGATCTTTGCATGAAGATTGCATCCCTCATATACATGCAGAGGCTTCCAAACACCACATCGCACATGTCAAAGGGTACTATGTCTAATTCCACTTCATTAATAAACTTTGTAATAAAACAAATTTGATCTTGCATTATTTTCATGACCTAGATTTTTGTATCCTTTTTCACCTATCCTAGTTGACATGGGGTGGTATGATCATGAACCTCCAACCCAAGCTTACTGACTAGATCGACCACTATGAGATTAATATGCGAACTAGAATTGAATAGAGCATCTACCTCAATCTTGTTAACCTAGATATTGATACATAAGAGTTTTATCATTTCCTTCTCTTCCTTGTAGTGAAGGATGCTCATATTCATCTCTTTGTGCAATAAAGTGTAGGCAATCTTCTCATCCACGTATGAGCTACTCTCTACTTGATTGCTTGAATCCATGGCTAGCAGATTATTCTTCTTGGCATCCTTCTTATGGTTCAACTTTGCATGTATTTTCCATATATTTTTTTTTTTTTTGACCATGGATATTGTAATGGTTACAATGGTTACTTGGATCATTGCATCAGTGCGCAATGATTATCATCTTATCAACTTTCCCTTTCCACTTCTTATTTCCCTCCTTGGAAGCATCTTGATGCTCTTTTTGATTAGAACCACTTAATTGTCCTTTTTTGTGGCCTATATTTTCCAAATACCATGCTTGTACACATGCCTCATCAACTATCCTAGTCTTGAGGAGAACCACTTACTTCTACAAATGATTGTGTAGACTCCCCAAATACTTGAGGACTGCATATGGGTTTTTGGTAGAAATCCTTAGCATGATAGCCATCTTCCTAAATTTAATGGTGTACTATTGCAAGCTCCACCCTTTCCTTCATCTGAAGTAATACCAATGAACCCTTTGGTCCTCTACATATTCGATAGGGAAAAACAAGGACCGAATGAGGATTTTGAAATACTCCTACTTAGTTATCAACAAATCACTCTCTAGCCTAAGTGTCTTTGTGTGACTTTTCCACCAGGTCAATGCACGTCTCTCAAATTTCAGTTCGGAAAATATAATCTTCTACTATTCTTCTATATGTTGGATGCTAAAACAAACCTCTGATTGTCACAATCAATGATTCAACTTTATTACATCGATCTCACCTTGGTATGCCTTGATATCCACTTTTACTTCCATTTTAAGTAAGTACTATGAGGGGGTAATTGCATTAGAACTTAGTTTCTCTTTCTCAAGCTCTTTCTTTGATTCATTTTACGGGTTTTCATTATCTCTTTGTCTCCCCTTTGAACTGATCTTTAAGTTAGAGCCTCCAACCTCCTCGATCAATCCAAGCTTACTTTACTAAAGCTACCCCAAGGAGAGTGATATTGTGAGAGATATCAACGATTTGCTCTTCCAACCTCACAAATCTCTCTTCTGCTTTATCATGAGGGTTTTTGTGAAGAGGCTCATCTACCATGGCTAAGGTTCTATGAATTTTTTCTTAAGCCAATTCCTCAACCTTGCAACTTCTCACAAATACTCCAAAGAAGGCTATTATAATTCCAATATGATCTCTGAATTGCAATGGATATTCCACTTCAATAACTCATCACAACAAATGTTATAATATTATGAAATCTTAGACTATGCATACTATTTTTCTTTAGACTTCAAATTGGTTAATTGTTAGATTTGCTTGAATGTATGAAATGATTAAAATAAGAAATGGAAAATAGGAACATGAACACACCATCCACACAAATTAACAAAAGATTTATCCTAGAAATCTAATGCGAGAGAAAACCCAAGTAGAAGGGGAGTCTCATCGTCTTCTCTCTTTGCCCTAGTTATAAAATGCACACACAAAGGAATGAGAACTCATTATGGAGTTACCTTTTGACACCGTGTTCTACATGGCTAGTATAGAATCCTCCATCAAGATGCTCTCAAAATACCACTCTTAGATTTTTTTTTCTCAACTATGGAACAAACACACTATAAAAGAATGAAACCCCTTTTCCTCCTATCAATCCAATATAACATAGCCTAGAAACCATATATAGTTAAGGTTTTGACTTCCTCAAACCTGAATTAGTGATAAGGTTTTGGACCTGTTAGAATATTCTTGACAGTCTGCATGTGGCTAGAACCACTTATGTGAGTAATGGGGGTTGGTAGTTTGAAACGCTTCGGTTCCAAAAATTCTCATGTGATTTCCCGGAAGATTTAGAATTTAAAATATGTATGCAATTGTCATGAATATATTTATTCTTGACATTTCGATGACACATTATAAGTAAAAGTTTTATTAACTAATATGTATGCAATTGTCATGAATATATTTATTCTCGACATTTCAATGACACATTATAAGATCTTGAGTGATTTTTCAGTAATGTGATATTAAAAATGAATCTTTGCTTAATGGCCTTTCAAATTAGCTCTCTTGTTGTCAAGTGTATTTTGCATGCTTGGTGATAGTGGGTAGCTATTATAGTCTCCACTAAGGTTCAATCATTGTCAATGACAAGTTAATGTTTGTAGATGTGTGCTAACACGTGCAATAATAGTTTGAGCCAAGTGTAAGTCTTGGACAACGTTGCAATCATAGACACTTCCCACTTGTGATTGCTTAGTTAAAGAGTGACCAAATTGATTTTTTTCTAATGAATCCCCCATAATGTTAAATTTGGGTGTGTTAGCCCAAACTAGGATAAGAGGAAGCTTGCTCAAAAGCAATGGCTCTATGGGGCTAATGGTCATTTATATAGACCTTTATGTGTCGTTGAGTACAACATAAATTACATCCAAGTTATTATCCACAATTAACATTATCGCATTGATTGATCTAGATTGGATCATCATATAATATGTCATCTACCTTGGTACATTTTAGGTGGAAAATTTGGAGGAATTGGCTTGTAAGGCCCATTTTAGTGGTAGGTCCCATTTAGGAAAATTGGGATCCATGGCCATTTTGACGCATTAAACAACATTTTTAGAGGTCAAAGTTTGTGAGCTTAGCTCATACCCCCTTAGAGTTTCTCCACACTCAGAGCCCTTTCCAACGATGAAAAAAAAAAAACCCTCAATCGGAGCTCATATTCAAAAGTTATGCCTCCCACAAGTTGACCTACCATGTTTACCACCATGGTACAAGGATGCCACGTCAATCCCCATTACTCACATAAGTGGTTCTAGCCACATGCAGACTGTCAAGAATATTCTAACAGGTCCAAAACCTTATCACTAATTCAGGTTTGAGGAAGTCAAAACCTTAACTATATATGGTTTCCAGGCTATGTTATATTGGATTGATAGGAGGAAAAGGGGTTTCCTTCTTTTATAGTGTGTTTGTTCCATAGTTAAGAAAAAAAATCTAAGAGTGGTATTTTGAGAGCATCTTGATGGAGGATTCTATACCAGCGATTTAGAACACGGTGTCAAAAGGTAACTCCATAATGAGTTCTCATTCCTTTGTGTGTGCATTTTATAACTAGGGAAAAGAGAGAAGACGATAAGACTCCCCTTCTACTTGGGTTTTCTATCGCATTAGATTTCTAGGATAAATCTTTTGTTAATTTGTGTGGATGGTGTGTTCATGTTCCTATTTTCCATTTCTTATTTTAATCATTTCATACATTCAAGCAAATCTAACAATTAACCAATTCAAAGTCTAAAGAAAAATAATATGCATAGTCTAAGATTTCATAATATTATAACATTTGTTGTGATGAGTTATTGAAGTGGAATATCCATTGCAATTCATAGATCATATTGGAATTATAATAGCCTTCTTTGGAGTATTTGTGAGAAGTTGCAAGGTTGAGGAATTGGCTTGAGAAAAAATTCATAGAACCTTAGCCATGGCAGATGAGCCTCTTCACAAAAACCCTCATGATCAAGCAGAAGAGAGATTTGTGAGGTTGGAAGAGCAAATCGTTGATATCTCTCACAATATCACTCTCCTTGGGGTAGCTTTAGTAAAGTAAGCTTGGATTGATCGAGGAGGTTGGAGGCTCTAACTTAAAGATCAGTTCGAAGGGGAGACAAAGAGATAATGAAAACCCATAAAATGAATCAAAGAAAGAGCTTGAGAAAGAGAAACTAAGTTCTAATGCAATTACCCCCTCATAGTACTTACTTAAAATGGAAGTAAAAGTGGATATCAAGGCATACCAAGGTGAGATCGATGTAGTAAAGTTGAATCATTGATTGTAACAATTAGAGGTTTGTTTTAGCATCCAACATATAGAAGAATAGTAGAAGATTATGTTTTCCAAATTGAAATTTGAGAGACGTGCATTGACCTGGTGGAAAAGCCACACAAAGACACTTAGGCTAGAGAGTGATTTGTTGATAACTAAGTAGGAGTATTTCAAAATCCTCATTCAGTCCTTGTTTTTCCCTATCGAATATGTAGAGGACCAAAGGGTTCATTGGTATTACTTCAGATGAAGGAAAGGGTGGAGCTTGCAATAGTACACCATTAAATTTAGGAAGATGGCTATCATGCTAAGGATTTCTACCAAAAACCCATATGCAGTCCTCAAGTATTTGGGGAGTCTACACAATCATTTGTAGAAGTAAGTTTTTATCAACACAAAAACTGCACAACAATTTAAAAGGGCATTAAAAAATTCAATTTTAAATACTATATTGATAACACACCACTGAAAACCTTATAGCAGATTACCATAATGTAAAAGATCTATGTGTCACATAAAGCTTTTAAATAAAAGTATCAAAACAAAACTTAAATTCATAAATTTTAGAAAACAAGGAAAGCGAAAGATAATTATAGCCATTAAAAGATAAGATAAGATAATTATATTTATGTCTAACTATTGACCACAAAGTAGGTCAAAGGGAATGTTGAGTTACAATGATGTTCATTCAATGCGGGAGAACCAAACGATTTCCTAAAAATAGATACAATGCATGAATATAAATGATACAATGTTGAGCATAAGAGATACAATGCATGAACTACCTTAGCAGAGAAGATCCAAGAGCTAATGGGTCTCAAGATCAAATCCATCTCTCCTAACATCCAGGCTGAATGAAGAACATTGAAGAAAACTCAACAAATTCGGTTAGCCCAGTAAATATCTAGTGAAAAATGCAGACTGTCCACTAAGTGAAAAATGCAGACTGTCCACTAAATCATTACATGAAAAAAAATTCTAATTATATTTAAAAAAAAACTTCATTCTCTACCCATTATTTGAAAACCCATTATCCTTCAAAGTGAACACGTTTGAATTATAAAGACCTTATCATTGAGTTTCCCGTAACTTAAACACATCAATAAACATTATTGATGAGTTTTCCCAAAAAGCAAACAATTTGTTATTAAGGGTATTCAACCTACTATATTTTCATGGAATATTCTCTCTTATACCACTCCGAATCCCCTACCCCCTAGATGTTTGGCATATGCGTGGACCATGAGATGGTGAACATGGTTAGGTTTTCCCATCAATATCTTTATTAAGAGTGAGCGACATCTTTGAATTGTGTGAATTCTCTTTTTCTACATATTTTCAACCCACTCCCTTTCTATGTAAAAATCTAGTATACCTCTTGGACTCCTTACATGTTTGGCAGATGTGTGGACCATGAGATGGTGATGGTTAAGGTTGTGAAAATTCAGAAGGAAGGAAAGAGTATCAAAATGGTGTATAGGCCAAACTTGCAATTATTTCCCCGTTATAAAGAGTCTACTTCAAAATAAATTAGAAATAGATTAAGAAAAACAAAAAATGGTAAGAAATCACCGTGCATGCAGAATGGGAAAAGCGATGCACTTGCGACACGTGGAAATTCATTGACCGTGCGATTCTTCTCATGTAGGGGATGGATGAGGAGGGGTCTACATGCCTAAACCCCCGGACGTAGGGCATGCGGGAACTGGGTCACATGATTCACGGTCACATGCGAAGGCCGCGTAGACGCCAAAATACCCCTCTTATCGCTCTTTTGTCTATCCTTCTCCAGTTCAAGTTTCTGTTCATGGTCATCACCGAAGAAGCAGAGGGACGGGAAGAAGTAGCCGCCTGAGAATTCTCGCAAGCGAAAATCTCTGTGAGTGCGTCCGAGATTTCTGTTCACCGCGAATAGCAATTGCTGTGGGGTTTACTGGCACGCTATTATTCGGTGGCCGGGGTTTTTTACGGGGTGAATGGTGTGTTCCAGCGATAGGAGAGAGGGCAGGTGTGGTGGTTCTTGTGAAGTGGACTGGGAATTCCTAGGGTTGGGCAGATATTATTTTGCAGGGTAAGGCGGATGTAACCGTTCAGTTTCATATAATCCTGATGGTTAGAATCCAATTTCGCGGGGCGGAATTGTGAGACAGGGCTGTGACGGAACGTGCTGAGCCGAGTTTGATACTCTTTTCGGCAAGAGTCCTAGGGTTTAGTATTCTGTATTGTCGAAGAATGACAGGTTTTTGACAGTTACATATTTCTTCCAAGACAGGGCACTGCAGGTTCCGTTTCTTTTTATTTCTCGCTCTCCGCTTTTTTGTTTTCGGTTGAGCCCTGGGGGCCTTTTTTATTTGCAAAAGCCAGTGCCGTGTCTTCGCAGGGCAGTTCGTCTAGGTTTCTTTTAGAATGCGCTCGTTCCGGGGCCTCGAACCTGAGTCTATTTCAACAAATTTGATTGAATGATGCAGAGTTTATTACTATCAATGGTGCCACTAAGTTAATTGCCCAATCGCTAATTCAATCAGAGGTCAGGTTAATGAATGTACACGGATATCTGAGGAACCCTGGGGGTTGCTGACTGCTATCTTTTATGGCAATGGGTTTATAAAGCGAAATTGCAGATTTGAGGAAAAAAGAACCCCGGATTTTTTTTTAGCATGGGAAGCCTATCAGGGAGGTTGCTTTGGAGATAACTGTTTAAAGTCTTTGCTTTCTAGACTCAGGAGGCTCGTCGTTTTGAGGTTGTGAGTTGAGACTTGGTTTGGCTATTCCTGGAAACGGAGTGAATTTGTTTATTGTAATTTGAGAGATCAGGAAATTATTTTACTTGGTGGACTGGTTTGGCTTTACAATGTTGTGTGTTGTGCATCTAGAGAAATTTTATTTGCATATGCTTTTAGAAACAAGAGTGTTGTCGCTGTACCAAGTTTCCGTCTGATTCAAATGAGAAGTGTTCAATAGGTACATAATTTGAAATTAACTGACAGGGAGATCATTTTTTTTCGGTGGACTGGATTTGCTTTGCAATATTGTGCGTTGTGAAACTACAGTAAATTTATTTGCATCTACTCTGAGAAACGAGGGCACGGCACTGAGTTTTGGTCTGATCCAAATTAAAAGTGCTAAGTAGGGACAGAACAAAGCAGTTTATCATGGTCTATAGCAGGTATGGATAGAAGTGAGCCTTCTCTGGTTCCAGAATGGCTTAAAGGAACTAGTGGCGGGAGTGCAAGCAGTGGTCATCATATTTTTTCTGCTACACCATCAGGTCTGGCTTTAGATTTTAAGTTAGATGGAGTGCCAGTTTTCATTTTTACACAAATTAGGTTTAAATGTATAGCAATATTTTGAGCAACTTTTCCTCTCTTGGGAGCTGTTAAAATCGTTTGTTAAGACAACTCAAACTTAGTTTTACTAGAGTGAACTAAAGCTCATAACCCGGTAAATTTTTTTTGTAGAACCTATCAAAACCATCACAACATAATCATTTCTTTATTTACCCTAATGTATCAGCTGGGGCAAAGTGGCCCTTGCCGCAGTCTATTAAGTTAAGCTGTAGCTTTTAGAATTGGCAATTATTTTCTTCTTATGCCAGGCTATAAATTTTTTATTTAAAAGAGTATCTCTTTTAGTTTCTTACTTGTACTGGAAATCTCCTAGTGTGCTGACTCTGGCCTGCTGTAGGTTTTCACTATCTAAATTCTGTTTCATTCCTTTTTTAGGGGTTTTAATTTTTCTTGTTAATAATTATATTGAAACCAGTGAATGAAAATCATTTATTTTAAGTCTGAGACTTGTTAAATTGAACTTGACTACATGTTCCAGAAATAGTCTTTTGAAGATTGACAGAATCCTGTCTATAGGTTGTATAATATGTAAATTTGTGCTGTTGTTTAATTTGCGTCTATATGTCATATCAATTAAGGATATTCTTTGTTTCTATGGTGAAATATAGACAATTCGGATGCTCCATTTGCATCTAGACACAGACCTCTTCAATTACAATCATCTGGAGCCACTCGTGGTGACTACAGCTCACCCCGATATTCAGGGTCATCGGAGAGACCATTTTTGTCCTCTCGAAGAAGCCTAAATACTGACCGAGATCCTGTCGGAAATTCTCGTGCCTATGCTAGTTTTCGTCGCACTTCTTCAGTTCGTGTGTATGACTCGCTAGAACGTGAGAAAGATTGGGAATGGGGTCGAGAATGGGAGGCACATGACAGAGAAAGGTCTTTGGGGGTAGTGAGTGGAAATGATAGAAGCAATACCCGTGAGCTATCTGATACTGCAAAAAGATGGTCTAATTCAGGATCTGCTGGTAGGTTTGAAAGTGATTCAACTCTAAGGCACTCCCGATCTGCAATATCAAATAATACTTTAGAGAATGGAGAAAAGAAATTTGGAAATGAGATGCGAACCATTTTGGCTGCTCCTCTTGTACGGGGTGGTATTGTGAGTAACATGCAGAAAGCTGCCTTTGAAAAAGATTTTCCCTCTCTTGGAGCTGAAGAGAGGCAGGGTATCATTCAATCAAACCAGGCAAATGTTGCTGGGATTAACTCAAGTTCAGGCCCAATTTGGCAAGGACAAGGGTCTGTTGGAAGGCCAGGCACACCAGTAAGTGGGGTTTCTTCTATTGGAGTTGATGGATGGAAATCTGCTTTAGCAGATGCGCCGGTTCCAAATGGGGTTGTGTCACTGGGAAGTGGCCCATCTACAGCAATTCAACAAATTGCTCCAGGAAGTTTGGTTTCATCCAAAGGTCATGGTCTTGCTTCTACAGGTGGACTTAATATGGCCGAGGCATTGGTGCAAAACTCCCCACGACCTCGTACACCTCAGGTACGGATAGCTTTATTTCTGTTACTTTGACCCATAAGCTGTATTGTATAACCTCTGCTTGTCTGAAGAGATATTTGACTCTTTTGTTGTACTGCAGCTATCGACTGAGGTTCAAAGGATGGAGGTATTGGCTCTGAAACAGTCACGGCAGCTGATACCTGTGACTCCCTCTATGCCAAAAACCATGGTATTTAACTTTACATTTTATATTTCCTATTATTGTATGGAGGATTTCTTGCATTTGTACCTTGATTTAAATTGATAAAATAAAGTGCATATAATTTTTAAATTTTGATTGTGTGACACAAAAATGGGTTATAAGAAGATTGCAAATTTCACCCTTTGTTTTTTCATATGAAAAAAGCCACACAAGTGCTCTAAAGGGGCACTTGATTTTTCTCGGTTTTTATTTGATTGGGAATTGGGACTAATGCGTGATGTAGGATGAATTATAAGCTTTTTTTCTGTCTGTTTTTGGCATATGAAAGTAAGCTAAGCTGTTTTTCTAAAGGGAAGGCTGAAGCATACCTGCAAATGCCAAAAACAAAAATTCACTTTTTGCATTATGCTGATTCCTTTGTTTACATTTTAAAAGTAAAGGTGGACATTTTAATCATTTGATTCACTAGATTAAATGCTTACTTATTTTCTTAAATGTTTTACTGCTTGTTTATTTTTCTCTCTTTATCTTGATAGAACAGATGATCGTGGGCTGCTTCTTAGTGTCTTTTGTTCTCTCTTGGAATCAAAGTGAATGTTTTAAATATTTTGTAAGAAAATCTATAGAACGATTGGATGTCTTCTTTCAAAACACAGTTTTTAATGTTTTGTATGAAAATGCATAAAATGATTGGATGTCCTCCTCCAAAGTACAGTTTTTTTTCAAACTTGTTTACCATCCTTGAAACCAGTTGCATCAAATCTTGCACGAGTTTGTTATGAGCCTGGGCTCACACAAATTTTCCTTTATGCAAAAAGCTAGAAAGTGGGAGTCTGACTTCCTATCCTCATGTATGCCTTATGTCAATGTCATGTATTTCTTGGTGGAGAGGCACCCTTGTAGCTTTTGTTTCTTAATCTTGCCACACTTCGTCAGTATGCTTCTCAGTTCCAACCTGGTGCCTTTTGTCATCCCTGCAAACTTGTCAGTAATAAGTATGCTTCTCAGTTCCAACTTGGTGCCTTTTGTCATTCCTGCAAACTTGTCAGTAATAAGTATGCTTCTCAGTTCCAACTTGGTGCCTTTTGTCATTCCTGCTAACTTGTCTTTGATCCCCTATAGCATGTTTAAGTGGTGCCTTCTGCATTGTATTCTACGTCTTGCAATCCATGGTGGCTAAAGTCATTTCTATCATCGCCAGGGGCACAGTGAAAGAGTGCAGATGCTTTTTTGCTCTGTCCACCATATGTGCTGGCTTCTTTATCTTGCTCGCATTTCTGGCATCATCGATTGCGAAGTATAATGCCATCTACTCTTAGCCCGACCTGCCAACTGGAGTGGAAATACCTGACAAGGCTTTGCCTATTTAAATAGGAGAGGAAGTGTTTTCCTTTCTCCTCCTTGTTTATCCTATAAATAGATTGCATCATATTCAAACAAATTCCTTTGAATGACTCATTTCACTGATGTGACTGCTACTAATCTCAGTGATACACCTGTGCAGAGCATGTGAGTTACCTCCCAGCCCAACGTGAGATTCAGTAACTAAAGTGCTACCGCTAACTCTGTTTGTGTCTTGGTTCCAGTCTGCTGTTTAATACAATAAGGACTGCACTTGAATAAAATTGAAGCCTACCTACATGCACACACGTACTCATTAACACATATCCATTGTAGCAAGGTTTGAACACAAATATGTTGCCTACTTACATGCACACACATACTCATTAACATGTATATGCATTGTAGAAAGGTTTGAACACAAATATGTTTCAATACGGAAAAAATTATGGTTCCAATATTGAAGTATACATCTCATTGATACAAAAATATGCAATTTGTTACAAATTTTAGAAGAATTTCAGCATCAAGAATGCACAATAAATCAGAAAATTCAAAAAATAACCCAGTTCTTGAAATGTTTGAGATTAGTTTATATCTATATATGTCATATAATTTTTTTTGAGGTTTCTGGGCTGTTTGATTTTTGGGTTTGAGTCTTTGGTATCAATACATTAGGTATATTGTCAAAGACAATCAAAAGAAGTTGACCATACCATATTCATACTTCATGGAGAATTCACCAAATTTTATACTATTGCTAAATTTCCGTACAGAAACGGTCAATACAGCCAAATCTTGCTACTGTTGTTCTGCATGCATATATGCATGTACGTTTGTGCTTTGCTGATGATTCATCTCTTCATGAACCACTAGGGATATTCTTTTGGATTTATTTTCTTTTCCACTTTCTCCCCTTCAGTCTCTCCCTTCTTTAACCAGCTTGTTCACTTATTTGAAATGCTGTTTACATGTCTCAGACTTATTTCCTGAAAGGAAGTATTTGGATTGCTTCTTATTGTAGAGCAATCTGCTTTGGAACTTTTAACTCTGTCACTGCTTCTGATCTTTGTGAATTGCCTTTGCAAAGCATGTTGAGTTCCCACACAGCCCAAAGTGAGGGTGGCTAAACTGCCACCACTATCCCTGTTTGTGTATTGGTTTCAGTCTTCGGTCAAATACAATAATGGCTGTGCTTGAATGAACTTGAAGCTGCTGGGCTCATACTCACTCACATGCATATTCGTATGTATATGTGTTGCTTCCTTGCTGATGACTCATCTCCTTGAGATTCAGTAGTGTTAACCATCAGATTTGTCTTCTCCACTTGCTGTTGGAATTGTAGAAAATCCATGAAAGTCTGCAACTGCTAATATGAACAATCTGAAAACTACTTTCTTTTCATATAGACACAGAATTTCTCTACTAAATTTTGCAGGGGAATAGGAACAGAAATAAATACACAATCACAATAATCAAGGCAGAAAAATTTCTAGGGAACCCAACTGGGAAAACCCTCTGTTAGCTGTTGATATTTTATTGACAAGGTTTGAACAAATAGAATTTGTTACAAGGAAAATTGTTTCACTAGAGAACTCACCTGCTTGCAAGAAACCCCTGTCTCAGCTCCTAAATCCTTGCGCTTGACTGGAAATTTCCTCCTATTTCCTGGCGAACAGCAGCAAGAATTTTCTCTGCCAAAACTTTTTGTATAGGTCTCTCCTTCACACTCTTCCAATCCTTGCTAGCTCACACACCAAAACTGGTGCAATCTCTCACAAACCCGTCACTCTGTGAGCTCTATTGTCTTGTCTCATAAACTTGTGCTCACAAAACAATGAAACAATTCTGTGCCATTGTCCTCCTTATAAGCTTTTCGAATAGGCTAAATCTGGCAAGTTTTATTTAGGAAATTGATTTTGTGATTGATTGAGTTAACTGAGTTGAACTAACTTAGGCAACTTGTTTCATCTCAATTCTAGAACTTGAGATTCAATCACTTGTCATTTTACCAATTTAACTCGCACTAAAAGACAAGAAACTTGGCCTTCACTCCAATGCATTAGTTAACTGCTTCATAACTTGTACTAACTTTTAGGAATGAATCCTAAATTATAAGAATTCGTCCTAACTTATAGGGAACTCGAGCATGCTATGGAAAACTGCTTTTTGGTCTCTTTGAATTGTCGCTTTGACTAAGGCACAAGTCAAAGGAGGACCTTTCTCGCTACTATTTTCAACACTCCCTCTTAGCATGGAAGGTGCTTCTGGAAGAACCTCGTCCACCTGGATTTGTCTCCCAAGTTCTTCGCTGCTGCAACTGCTCCCTTCGAACAAGAAGACTTCCCTGCTTTCTTCTGTGGAACCTGATCCGAAGACCTATTCTTTCCCACCATGTTCTGCGAGCCCATCACTTCAGTCATAAGTGCCATGTACCGTGTGTACCTCTGTGGCTGCTTCCTCTGGCTGAAGGTGATATTGGAAGATCCAACTCTCTTTTGATCTCCCTTAAACAAATCCTCTGCCCACTTCGCTCGAACTCTCCCTATATTGAGAGTCACTGAATGAGTGGCGGCCTCCACTCACCCTAGGCTAGGCTCCTCATCATTCAACTGGTCAATCCAACTGCCAACTAGCTTACACTGAAACTGAGACACTGGCTGAGGCTCCATGCTCTTGCTCACTTCTCTACTCTGAGCTCTCCATGCCTTGCTGCTGAAGGCTGCATCTGTGTCTACCTGAAACTAATAGAGATTCTTCACCCTCACACCCATCTGCTTCTTACATCCAGAAGCTAAGTGCCGGAGGTACACCTTATCTCTGCTGAAGATGATATCATATCCCTTGTCCTCAAGGGTAGCCAACAAAACAAGATTCTGCTACAATCCTGGAACATAAAGAACATCTCTGAGATGAAGAGGATTACCTGACTCCCTCTGAAAACTGACAGTACCACTCCTCTAGCTGCATACTGACCATCATCTCCAAACTCAATCTGAAACTGCATGTCCTTCTCCTTCAGGCAGCTGAAACTCTTCTTGTTCTTGGTCATGTGGAAGGATGCTCCTTGAACACATCTGGCTGGTACTTTGCCTCCTCTTCTGCTGATCACTGCAACTTCTGCTACTTCAGAATGCTTGCATCTCCAGCCGTCAAATCTGCCACTATCAATCTCTATTGGCTGCTCCAAGAAGATTGGACATAAGCTACTCAAACTGTCTGCCCTCTCGCTGATCATTAGTCCATCAATGAGTCAACACATAGGGTCTTCATCAATTGTCCACTTGATGCTCCTTAGTCCTTCAAGAACACAACACTTTGGGACTTCTCACTCTTCCCACTTCTACCTTCTTGTGCTGCTCCAATGAAGACAAACTCAGGGCATGGAGGCTGCCCTCTATCACTGTCAAAAGTCCTTCACCAACTGTCAACTTAGGGCTTGTTCATAAGCCCACTTGGCTGGTCCTTATTCCTTCAAGAACTAGCCCTTAGAGCTTCTCTGATTCTGCCCTTCTAACTGTCCTCAAATTCCTTTATAAGTGACTGTTCTTAGGGCTCTTTTGGCACCTACTCCATCTCTCCTAACAGTCCTTAAGATGCCAAAAAAACTGTTCAAACTGCACATCTCATCCACTAGCAAACATCAAATTCAGGAGGACAAAACATATCTTGTTTTCTCACCCATGTGCTGCTCCTTTTGACCTCGGCTCCTGTGCCCTTCTCTGCAATTCTCGGCCCTCTGTTAGGGCTGACCGTAACTATAGTTACATACCCACAAACTTGGCCCTCTATGCCTCCAAATACTGCGGATTAGCTTCCCCAACAGTCCTCCCTTATTCACTGTCCTTCTTGCCTTTGTACAGAACACTGTTTGGCCTTTTTGGTACTCAAAGAGACCACCTACAGGACTGGGCCGTGCTAGGGAATCAAGCAAGTCACTAACAGTCCTCCAACACGCTGTACTTAGGCTGCTTTAACACTCCTGTTCAAGACACCATGAACAGCCCTCAAACACATTTCTTCCACTGTAACAGTCCACTTCTACCCTGCCTTCCTCATGCTCATCTTGTCCTGGGATCTGGATTCTGCTGTCTAAACACTGGTCAAACACAGTCAAAAACTACTGTAGTTTATCCGCCTTTTTACAGAGGTCTTCGAGCACTTGTTCCTCTTCACTGGACATACACTTGAGCAAGATATCACAGACTTACTAGGGCAGATTCACTTGACTGTTAGGTACAGGAAGAAGCCCTAACTAGGGCATACAAAACTTGTCCCAAACCTGGACCTCATCCACTTAGCAAAACATCAACTTGAGAACATCATTCTACATACCTTAGTATGCTGACTTCTTCTGCTTCTCTAGCTCTCGGCCTGTGCACTTATGCCTCTAGTTTCGGCCCTCTGGTTAGGGCTTGCTGACTGTCCACGTCAGCCCTCCAAACCTGGTCCAAAACACCTCAGAAATCTGTGCTATTCTTTCCTCACAGCTCCTCCTTTCCTGCACGGTTACTTGGCCACTTTTGAACTGCTGTTCCAGCACTTTGGTGACCACAGACCAGCCCTAAACTAGGGCTCAGCCTCTCCTGTAATGGCACAGAGATATTCAGCTTGCTGTACAGAGAAATAGCACCACAAAACTAGGACCAAACTCTGCCCAGAATTCCCCTCTTCCACGCTGCCTGCTCCTCCCAAACTCGGCCTAAACAATCACAAGAAAAACGAACCAAAACAGTTCTTCTTCTCCACTTCACTAGGCTTCCTGAGGCTGTGGCTATTTCAGAGAGATTCTCTATTTGATGTTGCTCTTGGATGTATGAATCACCTTTTGCTGGTATTTTATTCTGTTCCTACCTCTGATACCATGTAGAAAATACACGAAATTTTACAACTGCTAATATGAACAGTCTGAAACTACTTTTTTTTAATATAGACACAGAATTTCTCTGCTAAATTTTGCAACGGAATAGGAACATAAATAAATACACAATCACACAATCACAATAATCAAGGCACAAAATTTTCTAGGGAACCCAACTGGGAAAACCCTCTTCTAGCTGTAGAAATGTGTTAAATTTGGGCAACTAGATCCAAACTCCGAGTTGTGCTGCTCAAATGACGATCCCAATATTTTTATTGGATTCCTCTTTCGGAGAGGGGTAAGATTGATCTAAAGATCATCTCGATCGGATGAGCAGAACATGTACTTTGAATTTATTCCACTTATGTGCTAGGTCGGCCTGGAATATAATATAGACTTAAATGTCTTAAAGGACGTGCCACACACCCCCAAAGATGCCTATATATTGGAGAGACTTGGAGTTCATTATACACACAAAGTGTGGAGGATTTTCTTCTCTCTGGAAGGCGATGGAGCTGTGTTCTTGGTGCTACGTATCTGTGGAGTATTCTTTGTTTGGGTTGTCTTGGGGTTGTGTGTGACACACTTGGCTGAATGACCTATTGGAGACTTTTTCGGTAGAAGCATCCTGTTGATCGTCGTAACGCCACCATTCATCATCTCTGTTTTGGCTCGTCTTCCATCGATCTATTAGTATGTTCTATCTGCTTCAGTATTTTGTGCCCTAATCTGAAATGGCATAGAACATGTTCTCAAATTAACAAAATGTTATTGACAAGGTTTGAGCAAATAGAATTTATTACAAGGCAATTTGTTTAACAAGAGAACTCACTGTTTTCACTGCTATTACTTAGGTGAAACCTGCTTGCAAGAAACTCGTCTCAGCTCCTAATTCCTTGCACTGGCCTGGAAATTTCCTCCTATTTCCTAGCGCACAGCAGCAAGAAATTTCTCTGCCAAAACTCTGCATATAGGTCTCTCCTTCACACTCTTCCTAGCTCTGCTAGTTCACAAACCAAAACTGGTGCAACCTCTCACAAACCCGTGAGCTCTATTGTCTAGTCTCACAAGCTTGTGCTCACAAAACAATGAAACAGTTCTGAGCCATCATCTTCCTTATAAGCTTTTCGAATAGGCTAAATCTGGCAAGTTTATTTTAGGAAATTGATTTTGTGATTGATTGAGTTAACTGAGTTGAACTAACTTAGGCAACTCGTCTCATCTCAATTCTAGAACTTGAGATTCAGTGACTTGTCCTTTTCCCAAATTAACTTGCACTAGAAGACAAGAAACTCGGCCTTCCACTTCATCACATTAGTTAACTGCTTCATATTTCGTCCCAACTTTTAGGAATGAATCCTAAATTATAGGAATTCATCCTAACTTATAGGGAACTCAAGCTTGCTAAGGAAAACTGCTTCTTGGTCTCTTTGACTAAGGCACAAGTCAAAGAAGGACCTTTCTCACTTCTATTTTCAACAGGAATCTTGATTGTCATTACACCAAAACCTGCAGGTGTTAGTAAAAGATGCATTGCCAGAGTTAATGGATCCACGAGAGGCGGTTAAGCACATGTCGTGAATCACACGGGGAGCATTGGATTATCCAATGCCCAACAATCTCCCCCCCCCCCCAACACAAGCCGGGGGTGTTTCTAAATCAAGACATTTGGCTCTGATGCCACTTGGAATCACGATTGCCATTACTCCAAAACCCACAGGGGTTAGTTAGTAAACAGACATATCACCAGAGATAATGGATCCACGGGAGGCGTTTAAGCACATGTCGTGAAACACACGGGGAGCGTTGGATTATCCAATGCCCAACACTTGCTACCCTTATTTAGGTCTCTCCTTTCTTTAACTACTCTGTGTGCTTCCTTATTCTAGACGTCACTTACATTTCCTCTAGGCTTAAACTGATATCTGGGAAGAAAACAGGGATTTGGATTACTTCTCCTACATTTCTATTCTGCTTGGAACTTTAGCCTTGTAACCTGTCATTCTCAGTGATATGCCTGTACAAAGCATGTTGAGTTTCCTCCCAGCTTAAAGATAAAGTGACTAAACTGCTGTCATTAGGTCTGTCCATGTCTGGTTTTGGGCTGCTGTTAAAGACAATGAGAACTGCACTTGAACAAACTTGAAGCCAGTTGCTTGCAGAAGCTCATGCTAAAACATATCCTTATGAATATGCGGTGCTTCCTTGCTAATGATTCATCTCCTCAAGTTCCAACTTCCATCAGGGATAGCATTTGGATTTGTCTCCTCCTCCACTTGCTGCCATTGTTTAGGTCTCTCCTTTCAACCAGACCGCGTCCTTATGTATTCTAGATATATCTACTTGCCCCTGACTGATATCCTCAAAAGAAACAAGGATTTTAATTGCTTCTTCCTGCAGACCAATCAGCCTTGAACTTTTGGTTCCATGTTTCCTTCTCAGGATGCTGATCCACAAAGTTGGCGTTGTATATCAATCCTACCTTCCTGATTCCTAGCAAAGATAAATATGTAAGACTTTCCAGTGTGGTTACTGACTCAGCCAAATTGTTTTTGAAAGCCAGCCTTTTCTGTTTCTCAGAAGGATTACTACCTGTGCTCTTGCAACTCCCATGTTCCATTGAAAAGGAGATTTATTCTCTCTTTTAGTTCTGGGTAAATTAGTTTGAAATTTGGGGGTGATGAGGATTAGAGATACACTGTTTTAGAGGCCATTCACTCAACCATTTTCTCTGTCTTTTTAAGAACTACACACTTGATTCCTTCTTTTCTTTCCCTTCATTGTCTCAACAATGAGAGATTTAGCGTTACTTTCATTCCAGAATTTGCTTCCTCCAACTATCCCCCAGAATTAGTTTGTCTTTGGTGGTCATAATTTTCCTTGACAGAATTTTCCACATTTCCCTTGAGATATTTTCCCTAGGTGCTTGTTGAGGGAGGCATTCCCCTTCCCCATTTGGACAGGAATTGCAGCTTGTCTGCAGGTTCTACAGACTCCTAGGGTAGTTTTACATGTAGGTGGGACATAATCCTATCTTACGTCAAAAAAACAATTGGACTCTTATTCCCAGTTGTCAATAAGATAATCCTGGACGAAATAATTACCATGTTATATTGTTTACTGAGACAGGTAATCTTCTCATTGGCTGCTTCTTAGTTTTGCTTTGCTTTTACAATATTTGAAAATTGGCCTGTTTTCTAGGGAATGAGCTCACCTTTTACTTATCATGGTTACAGAACATAGCTATTTTTTGCTTGGAAGCCACGACTGGGAGGTCTCCATTCCATCAAAATTGCCCAGTACATGCACCTGTTGTCATTTGCTTTTCACCAGACTAAAATATGGAGCATGTCCACTTGATTTAGAACCTGGATTACCCTCTCCATAAATTCTCAACCTACCTCTAGACAGAAGCCCACATATGCACTGCCTCTTAGTTTTTATGAGTATGAAAATAAGGAAGTGTATGAAGCAGCAAGATCTGAAAACTGGAAAATCAGGATGACATAAAACTATGCCACAGTGGACACAATTGCATTCCAATGACTAGGACATTTCTCAAAGGAAGGTTTCTGGTATGAGTAATAATACACGGAATTGCTAGAATAAGAGATTTGTAATAGACTTTTCAATGCATTCTTGGCCACCATCTGTGCAAATGCACTGTAAATCTGCCATAAAACTATGATACACACATATGTCAAAACATTAATCCTTTGTATATAATGTTAATTGAGCCTTAACATAATTAGTTAATTATTTATATATAACTTCTATCAATTAATGATAATTATTTATATGTAACATTAATCACTTTGCTATACACACACATGTCTAAATGTGAATTCTTTATATTATAACATTAATTAATTCATTAATTAACATTATTATACATACACGCATGTGTCTAATGTTAAAAAGTGACTAGGGTCAAGGAACACTTTTCAAGATAAAATCTTCAGTGTTAGGAGTATACACTCCTGCACAAAATCGGACTATTTATAAAGGAAGCAGGAATAATAACCAGCATTCAATGAACATCAAGGCGACTGAGAAGCACCAAATCTGCCAAGATGATTTATGCTCTTTTGAAATGCACTGCTGTTGTTTCAAACTTAAGCTGAAACTTAACTCTCTTGTTATTCAATTTGGAAAAATGAACAGTTGCTATAACGAGGTGGTAGTCTGTTACAACCTTTCAGAATTGAAAAGGCACTTGCAGCAAAAGCCATGCCTTGTAGGACCTGAACAATTACTGCAGTACTTTTCAATCTATAACAAATATGTCTGCAGCATAGTTGCACTATATAGAAGGTTTTCTTTTATAAACTTCGTGTAATTTTTTAAAGTACTATGCTTGAATTCTTTAACATATTTATAATTTTGTCCTCACCCCTCCTTTTATCTTTGCTTGATATCTTTTCTCATGTACACCTCTTTTCTGTGCTGCTCGCTGGTAATGCGAATGACAAGTATGTTGTTCTTCCCAATTGGTACCTGAAATAGGGCATGCGGGGGGAGATTAAAATATGAGAAATTTCACGTTATTCCATATGTCTTAACCTTGGAAAGGAAATGGTCAGATGGGTGGGAAGGAAGCCATGAATGTTGGGTGTGGAGCCTAATTATCATCCTCGAAGGAAGATAATTTCCGAATGTATACCCCAGGAAGACTGTACACCTCTCCATGTGGGGGGGCCTTGCCCCCCCTTGGTTGGGGCGTCTACAGGCAGCGCCCCCGAAGCTAAAACCAGATGTAAAATTGCTTTGTAAAATATTGTAATTTTGTAGTCAATCTAGGCAGTTCATTAAGTGGATGATTTGATGTTTAATTTAAAGCTTTTTTCCCTAAAAGGCAACCCCTCGGTTCACATGAGGGAATTGTATTGCGGCTGTGTGTTGAGTGTGTATTCTGAGAGAGAAAGAGAAAGGGCGACTGTGTGAGATAGTAGAGGATATTACAACGGATTTGCTGTAGGTTGTGTCTCTTCATTTTGCTGGATAATAGAAAGGAAGGACTGGTTGTTTCTCCATGGACGTAGACTAAGTTGGGTGAACCACATATATCCTAAGTCACCTGACACGGGACACGATGGACGCGTGGATTCAAGTGTCGGATTTAGACACGGTGACCCCCCCGGAACATGACACATCTAGACACGTTTTATATATATATACATCTAGATGAAGATCTACGTTTGAATCAATGAATTTGTATGAATTTGTGTAAGAAATGTCTAATTTTTAATATATATATATATATATATATATATATATATATACATGATTTAATATACATGATACATTGATACATCATACAATCATACATATTACAAAGTAATAGACATATTCATCAATGATCCAATAGGAGAAAGACAAGATACTGTAGTTTTCTTATTAAGTCATCAAAATCAAAATGTGTTACATAAGTACTAGCCTCTAGGTAGTACAATGCCAATGGAAAATAGAAATAACAAATACAAAACAACTACAAGTCTACAAGACTACAAGCCTCAACGCAGTGCTGCAGTAGGTAGCTCATGACTCATGAGTCATCAATCCTCATCATCATAATCAACATCATTGTCCTCATCATGCTCACCACTGCTCTCCTCTGCTGCATCCTCCTCCTCTGTATCCAATGTCATCTCTGCATCTGCTGGTGTGGAGGATGACACTGTATCGCCATCATCAAATGTGACAGGCTCTAGCAGTGGCTCATTGAGATCCAAGTTGGCCAATGCCAACTCAACATTGTTGTCTAGACCCATATTTTCAGGAAAGACATCCCACATCTTTGTATTTCCCTTCAACCAATCCTCCCTCTGCCTGTAAATAATACGAAGGTTGGTGTGCACATACACATTTGTCTCTGCCCTGGACTGCTCAAGCTTGGTCTTCTTCACATTGTACAAATTCCCATATGTGCTCCAATTCCTCTTGCAACAAGAGGATGAAGTCATCGGAGAGAGGAGCCTCATGGCTAATTGCTGTAGAGGAGGGCTTGTTGCCCCATGAGTTTCCCCCCTGTCTCTAATCACATCATAGCCTCCAAATCGCCCAATGCCATTGGAAAACTTTGCAAAGGCATCTTCCACCTCATCAAGGGATGCGCTATCTTGAAAATTCCTCTTGAATGCATCTTTCCTCCCCCTGTGAGATTTCACTATCCATGTGAGGAGGGAATCTGCGGGAAGGTCCATCATTCAGCCACTCATGGCTGTAGTATTTTGGGTTCAAGGAGTGAGCCAAACAATGTAAAGGTGTGCAATTCTTGTCCCATCTGCTCCTGTATGCTGGTGAAGAAGGCCTTTGGTGATGTCTCATACTCGGGGCGCTGACTATGTAAAACAATGTTCCTCATAGACTCAATCATGGAATCCCATCTCTTAAAAACCTCTCCTAGGATGGGTTGGTCTGTATCTGCAAATCGAAGCAAGGAAATGATAGGGTCCATGATCTGAATAAGTAGATCTACCCTCTCCCACTAGACATCATCCAACACTGTGTCCTTCACTTTTTTTGAGGTTGTTTGATCCGTCTTTCTCCAAAAAGACCAAAACTTTGAAATAACCATGGCCCCAAGAGCGATCTTGACCTCCCTCAACCTCTTCAACATGATGAATGAAGAGGCAAACCGTGTATCCACAATCTTCAACAATGATAGATTGGTGTACTCCTTGTAGATAGTGAGGGCATTTGTATGGTTTTGTACAAAGTTGCGGATATGCCGTGCATCCTCAATAATGCTTCCAATCCAAAGCACATCAGAGGCAATAGATTTCAGTGCTAAGTTCAATGAATGGACAATGCAAGGTGTCCAAAATATTTGTGGATATTTAGCTTCCACAATCATGCCAACAACCTTGCAAACAGGTGCATTATCTGTAATGATTTATACACAAGAATCGACATCTACGTCTTCACTAACTTTAATAAACAACTCACCCATATATTGTGCATCCTTGTGTTGTCCAAATGCATCCACTGATTTCAAGAAAACTGGACCATTCAAGGAAGACACCATGAAGTTGATGAGTGGGTGCTGTGCGGGGTCTGTCCATCCATCAGAAATAATGCTAACCCCAGATGTTGGCAACGCTGATTTAATAGGCTCAAGCATTTTGTCCACCTCTTTCTTTGCCTTCGTCAATAATGTGGTTCTAAGTTTCTCTGATCCAGGAGGCACATACCTTGATGGAGCTGTTTGAGTTAGAGCTCGGTACATCTCAATAAATAGAGGTGAGCATGCAACATTGAAGGATATGAAGTTTTGATAGAAAAAAATGCAATGGTGAGATCAAGCTCTTCCCTCTTCTCTTTCTGGAAAATCTTGTCCATTGGACCATGTGTAGTTGCCTTTATTTTCGCTGCTTGTCCCCCACTAAAACTCTCAAATGGGAACTTATTGCTGCTTTTCCTTAAGAATGGAAGGGGGTCATCATTCTTGTTTTGTTTTGATTTTGATGCCACATTCGCCGCACCAACAAATGCCTCTGTCTCCATTTCCTTCCTCGTTGCTAATGATCCCTGTGTACAAGCTGAAATGCCAGAACTTGGCAAAGCCAACAAATGAGCTTTCACAAGGTAATATGTGCTCATGAAATGGCTGTGGCAAAAATTGCATTTTCAAGCAACATTGTCTCTTCCCTTTGCCTTGCTGCCTGGTCCTGCCTCTCTTGTCACATATTTCCACAATGGATATTTGGGGTCTTGAATTTGTTTTCCCTGAACATTTGAAGCTGCTGTTGCAGTCCCACTTATAGATGGAATACTTGCAGACCTTGATGAAATAGGGACAGGAGGGGCATCTCCAATGGGGACATTCTTCCCTTTTATTTTCCCCTTCCTTGCTGCTCTTGATTGAGCCATGAATGCTGTAAAAAATAAACAACAATGACCAAATTTTTTAAGCATATGCACATGCAAACCAAATGCAAAAACATAGAGATAGTGCACTTACCGGTTGTTCGAATCTCCTTGAAAATGCTCCCTTGATCCTTGCTCAACTCACACACTAGCATTTGTGAGAAAGAATGGAGAAAATCACAATTTTATAATAGGGGGGCATCTCCAATGGGGACATTATTCCCCTTTATTTGCCCCTGCCTTGCTGCCCTTGATTGAGCCATGAATGCTATAAAAAATAAACAAAAATGACCAAATTTTTTAAACATATGCACATGCAAACCAAATGCAAAAACATAGAGAGACAATGCACTTACTGGTTGCTCGAATCTCCTTGAAAACACTCCCTTGTTCCTTGCTCAACTCACACACTAGCATTTGTGAGAAAGAATGGAGAAAATCGCAATTTTATAAGAGGGCAGACGCTTTTTTTGTTTTTTTTTGTTTTTGGTTTCTGTAAATTTTGGGTTTGTTTTTTGTAAATTTTATTTAAATTCTCTTTTAATATCTAGCTGCGCTGTTCGAATCCGGTGAAAAGGGATTCGATCGTGTCTGTACAGGACACGATCGGGATCCGTACAGGACACGATCAAATCCAGACAGTTGGACTCGAATCCACACGGGTCGTGTTCGATTCGCCCAATTTGGGACACGACGGGGTTAAACAATGAATCCGGTTTCAGAGAATATATCTGTATCTCTTGTTTTATATGTTTTATTTGTTTGTATTTCTGCATATTTTTATGTGTTCCATTTCTTTGTAAGATATAATTTTCCAACAATGAACAACTCTATAAATTTGGATGCATGTTTTTTCTTAAAAATACATCGACTTGGTTTTTGATTTTGTAATTGTTAATTTGCAAACAATTATTTTTATAATCTTTTATTCAGTTATCATTTTTTTTGGAAATGTGGTACTATTGTCCTGTATTGTTGATATATATGTTTTAAAGCTACAACTGTAAGTATGCCCATAAAAAACAAAAAAACTAATCAAATGCATCTGTATCAGAATATGTCACAATTGCATTTTCAATTTTGACATTCATGCTTACGTTTTCAAAATTTTAGATTTAATGATATAAACTTCAGTATTCTTGTTATATATTTAAGTTTATAATTATGAAAAACATGCTCAATGGCATATACTTTTGGACATAAATCATTGGGAATTGATCACTAATAAGTATTGCCAACAATTTGAGTCTTCGAGTTCGACACCTTCTAGATCTATAAGCAAAATGCTCTCCATGTACTTGTATCTCAAGTTTTGGCTCAGAAATTGGGTTTGTAATTGTACGCAGTTCTACAAGGCCATCTTGTTGGATCCCGTTTCTTGGATCTCATAGTCCACACATATAATATTATCTATGAATTGATCCCATTTCTTTGTGACCTTCCTTTTACCCGTAGTTTTTCCATGCAAGAATTTGAAAGTCACCATGAATGTAAACTAAGGTTTGTACCTTCTTATATTCTAATTTATTTCTTTCGATTGAATGGATAAAACAACAAGTATTCCAATTGTTTTCACATGCTGAGGAATTGGCTACTTGTGAGAGTAGCTGTATAGACATTGCTTGTAGCCCAAGTCTTTTGGTTTGTGTTTGACATCACTAAAATTTGAAGAAAAGTTTGTCAGAGTGAAAACATTCAATAGTTCACTATCGAGTTCAATATGTGTGTGTGTGTAAATAATCATGTAAAATTTATTTGTAAGCTATTAAATTTGTATCTAAATTTTTTTCCTAGGAGAAAATAGTAAACTTCCATCACATTGTTGGAAAAAGCTACATTCAAAAATATCTTTATAGCCCTCTGTTGTTCATCTATGGCATGGAAAAACTAGATTGATACTAGATAGACCTATCAACAACAAAAAGAAAGTCCATGGGCATCAAAACTGTGCTTACGTAACAACCTTCCTTTATCACAGAAAATCCAAAAAAGGACCTAGGCTTGAGCCCATACTTCAGCAGTACCATAAGAGAGCCTGTAAAGGTTACAACAACGAGTAACACAAAACTAAAAAGAAGCATGACCAATGTATCAAATAGTGTAAAGGGATCTCAAAGAAACTAGTAGGTTGATCGAACTTCCTCTTTATGAATCTCCCATGTACCCTCTGATAGCTCAAGTGCCTTTTTGGATTGTATATCTACTTCCATGTTTCTCTTTAGATATGACCATATGGGATGGTTGAGAACAACAATTCCAGTTATTTGACATGATTGACCAGGGGTTTGAAGAGAAGATTTTGCATATCAAGTGAACCTTTTGTTGAAAATGTAGCGATGGAAGGTCTTCTGTCTTGTGCCTTAGCCAGTGAAGACCACGACTTAGTCTTTCTCTCACATGAATGCGAATTCATGAGAGAGACTTTAGTTACGATTAGTTGATTTCCGGTTTATTGGAATGGTCATCAAGTTTGCATGCGTAGTGTTGGAGTTTTAGTTAGTTGGAGCCCTCTTCAGTTAGACTACAGGATGAGGTGGCAATGACAAGTTGTGTTAGAACGAGTTAAGACTTTAGTGTTGATTGGAGAGAGAATGAGTTGAGTTCTCAGTTAACTCGCAATCACAACTAGAGTAAATCAAGGAGGAACTCAAGCTAGTTAACTAAGAGCTAGTCCAAGTGCAATTGGAACTTGCTCCAGTTAACTAGCAAAGGAAACTCGTGACACTAGTGTCAATTGAAATTTGTCTTGCCCTCCTGCATGCATCGATTTCTATCTATAAAGAGAAGGACAAGCACAAGATCATGAGATAATTCTTTCTTGTGGAGTGCGCATAATTGAGGAGCAAGTGTGCAAGGATTTAGGAGATCAAGTGTGCAAAGATTTAGAGGGGCTCAAGTGCACAAGGTTTGTGGAGCAAGGGATCAAGATTCTCAGGGCAGGTTGAGACTATCTTCAACAGAGAGGGAAAGTTGAGACTATCTTCAACATAGATCAAGAGCAAGGTCGAGATCAAGAGCTAAGAATATTAGGAGAAGCCTAGCACTTTCTCAGAGACAGATTGCTGGCTGCAGTAGCAACGCGAATTGTAATAGATCTATTTGCTCAAAGAACAATAAATAAAATACCACAACAAAAGAAAGCAAGTTTTTCCTTTTGGGTTTCTTGGGTAAAACAAGCGTGTCAATTTTGTGTGCATGCGATTTTATTTTTGGTGTTTTTTCTGCTGCTTATTGATTGTCAAGAAACTCTGTATCTCCGTTAAAGTAAACTTTGGTTTCATTTTTCAGTTTCCTTGTTTTCAGTAATTCATCGAAGTAGTACACAAAGTTTCAAGAAAATTAACATGGTATCATAGCAGAGTTTCACATAAAGACCAACACCAAATTGTTCAGTCAGTGAAGAGTGCAATTCAGTTTGAAGGCTTGCGCTAGAGTTTTGAAGAGCAGTTGTTGGATAAGCAATATGTTGTCCCAAGGATTATGGCCTGATCATAGTTTAGAGGGAGCTTCGAATTTCTGCTCATGGAAGGAGCAAATTTTAGTGGTGTTGGAAGATAATGGGGTGCTAGAATTTGTGCAAAATCAAAAAGTTCTACCTCAAGATGACCCGCAGTTGATCCAACATAACAAGAACGACACCAAGGCCAATAGAATCATTTTTGAGGGGGTCATAGACCATATTATCCCTCATCTCCATTAGAAGAAGACAACATACGAGATGTGGTCAGCCATCTTAGCTTTGTATTAGGGATCCAATGATGCTAGGAAGCTAACTTTGAAGGACAACTAGAGAAATCTCCGGATGAGCAAAGGAGAGCCCATCATTACGTATCTTTCCAAGTTCACCTAGGTTAGTGATGAGCTAGCTGGATTGGGTGAGTCTGTAGTAGACAAAGACCTTGTGAGTCTTGCGCCACTGGGACTTCATAAGTCTTGGAAGAATTTCCAGGATGCAGTAAGTGGCAGAGAGAATCTTCCTAATTGGCAAAGGCTTCTGGTCAGACTGCATCCAAGAAGAAATCTGGAGGGGGACGAGAGTTGGAGTTTTAGCAAAGATAGATGACGAGGAGAATTTTACCTTGGCAGGCAAAGGTAGCAAAGCTGAGTCCAGTCAGAAGGGCGAGAAGAAGAAGAAGAAATATTTGAGCAAGATTAAATGCTTCCATTGACACCAGTTCGAGTACTATGCCACTAAGTGTCCTAACTGGAAGAAGGGGTCCAGTGAGGACTATGTGGCCACATTAATTGAGGTAGATGCATTTTCTTCTTTGTTCGAGAAAGATTTCTCATTGATAGCTTGCATGGCAAGCTCAGTAGGCAACATTGTACGATACATTGATTTGGGAGCATCCTTCCACATGATCGGGAACAAGGAACATTTCATCCAATTGAAGGAGAAGGACATGAAATTTCACATTGAGCTAGGAGATGATGGCAAGTACTTGATTAGGGGAGTAGGTATTGTCAATTTTGAGAGGGAGTCTGGTAGCTCTCTCCATCTTAAGGATGTCTATATGTTCAAGGCCTTAAGAAGAATATTGTTTCTGGTGCTACCCTAGAGGACATGCGTTATGGCGTCATTTTTAGCAGAGGTAAGGCGTACCTCAAGCACTTAGCTTCTGGATCCATGGAGCAAATTGTTGTGAGGATGAAGAATCTTTACAGGCTACAGGTTGAATCATGTGCAACCTTGAGCAACAAGGTAGGAATTTCGCAGTGTAGAGACGTGGGGGAGCTTTGGCACAGACGCATGGGGCATTTGCATCATGGGGTGCTGAAGATTCTTCAACAAATAGCCACAATACTACCATAATGTGCATTTGACCAACATGACGTGAGCAAAGCCAAAGGGATTTTGTGTTGAAAATAGTAGCGAGAAAGTTCTTCTTGACTTGTGCCTTAGTTAAGAAAGACCTCGCTCAATCTTCCTTTAGCATGCACAAGTACTTAGAAATTAGGACAAGTCATGGAGTAGTTAACTCATTTAGAGGAGTTGGAGGGTCAATTTTGTTTGTCTCGAAGTGCGAGTTATATTTAGAAAGGGACGAGTTAGAGAGCTTCAAGTTCTATTTGAGGCAGGATGAGTTGAAGAGTCAGTTTGACTTAGTTAACAAGTCGAACTCAACTCATATTCCAAATTTACACTTGCCAGATTTAGCATGATCGAAAAGCTTATAAGGAGGACGAAGGCACATCATTATGCATTATGTTGAGCACGAGTTTTGTGTGTGAGTTGGTTGTGAGAAGAGTGTACCTAGGAGCAACCTATACGCAAATCTTAGACAAAAAATTTCCTTGCAGAATGTGTGCTAAGATTTAGGAATTAATTCCTAAATAATAGGGACTGTCCAGTGCTAGGAAATAGGAGCCAAACAACGCATGGAAATAGGGAGCAAATGTCAAGCTCTTGCAGGGAGGTTTCTAGCTTAGTCCAAGAAATGAGATAAGTGTATTCCTTGTTGAAGCAATTGCCTTGTAATGAAATCAATTGCTCTATTTTCTGTCAATAAAATTCTACAACTAGCAAAGGGTTTTCGTAGTGGGGTTTCCTAGAAAGTATTGTGTTTTTGAATATTATGTGATTGTGTTTTTAATTTTGTTTCTATTCTGTTGCAAATTTATAGTAGAGAAATTTCGAGTCTTTGTGAATCGAACCCAATTTAAGTTGGTTCATCAAGCAGTTCCAGATTTTCAAGGAAATTCTACATTTTGGAGTTGGTACATTCAGACGTATGTGGACCCTTCTCTTCTCCATCACTCATGAGACATATACTCATAGATGACTATTCCCGAAAGTCATGGATCTTCTTTATGATGAAGAAGGAGGAGGTCTTCTCCAAGTTCGTGGAGTTTAAGGCCTTGGTAGAAAATCAAACCGGGAAGAAGATGAAAGCATTGAGGGGTGATAATGGGGTGGGGAGGAAGAGAGCCAAGTGGGTCGAGAGGTTGATTCAAGAGGCACAGGAGCGAGTTGAGACTCTTAGCTCTATGTTCAGGCAAAGCAAACAACCACAAAGGTACATCAGATATATGGCATTAATGATTGAGTTATTGGACACAAAACCTTCTTGTTATGAGGAGGTAGCCTCTCAACAGGTTTGGTGGGATGCCATGGTGGAGGAATATTCCTCCATCATGAAGAGTGATATTCGGGAGTTTGGGTCACAACTAGAAGGCAAATCAGTAGTAGGCTTAGGCTAGGTGTACAATCTGAAGCATGGAGCAGATGGGAGTATGGAGAAGTATAACACTAGGTTTGTGGCCAAAGGCTTCTCGCAGGTTGAGGGCATTGACTATTATAAGGAGACTTTTGCTCCAGTGGCATGTTATTCATCCATCAAGACGATTCTGGGACTTGTAGCTCAGATGGGGTGGAAGATCCACCAAATGGACGTGAAGACAACATTCCTCAATGAAGTGGTTGAGGAGAAGATATATATGGAGTAGCCAAAGGGGTTTGAGATTTTCAACAAAGACACTCTTGCTTGCTTGCTGAAGAGAGCTCTTTATGGGCTCAAGCAGGCACCGAGAACATGGTACACTCACATTGATGGCTACCTTCGAGGATTGGGCTTCACTAAGAGTGAGGCAGATGGCAACTTGTATTACATTATGGTTGGAGGGATTTCGCTCATTCTAGTGCTCTATGTCGACGATCTTATTTGATTGGAGTACACAACTTGATTTAGGATTGCAAGGCGGACCTTGCAAGGGAGTTTGAGATGAAAGACATAATGCTTATGCACTATTTCCTTGGGCTGGAGGTATGGCATGGTTATGGGGAAATCTTCTTGGGGCAGGGGAAGTACACTACAAAGATCCTTAGGAGGTTTCATATACAGGATTGCAGGCCCATGACCACGCCTCTAGTCACAAACTGGAGGAAGGTGGAAGTTAACAGAGCATAGTGAGTAGATGCTATGTTATACAAGCAACTCATTGGGTCATTGATGTACTTAGTCAACACATGAACTGACATAAGTTTTGCAGTGAACTTGTTGAGCCAGTTTATGATGGATCCTACTAGAGTTCATTGGGTTGCTGCAAAGCACGTTTTGAGGTATCTCAGAGGCAGAACAAATTATGGATTATGGTACAGATATGTTGATGGAGTGAGGCTTGAGGGCTTCATAGATGCAGATTGGGTAGGGACCTCCACAAATTGGAAGAGTGCTTTGGGTTGTGTCTTTAGCATTGGGTCAACAACTGTTTCCTAGTTTAGCAAGAAGCAGAAATTAATTGCACTCAGTTCAACAAAGTCAGAGTACATGGCTCCCAGTTTGGCAGCGTGTGAAGCTATCTGGAAGAGGAAGTTACTTGTGGGACTTTTCAAGCAAGGGATGGAGCCTACTGTGATACACTTTGACAATCAGAGCTGCATTAAGCTCTTTGAGAATAGAGTGTTTCATGATTGCTCCAAGCACATCGAGATCATGTACCATCATGTTAGGGACTGTGTGCAGAAAGGGATAGTGAAGCTACCGTACATTCCAACAAATGAGCAATTTGCGGATATCCTAACGAAGGCCTTAGTTAAAGGCAAGTTTGTATGTTTCAGAGATAAGTTGGGAGTTGTACAAAATCTCTTCCTTGAGAAGAGGGAGTGTTAAAAATGTAGCGGTGGAGGGTCTTCTGGCGTGTGCCTTAGCCAGTGAAGACCGCAACTTAGTCTTTCTCTCACATGAATGCAAATTCACGAGATAGACTTCAGTTACAATGAGTTGATTTCCAGTTTACTGAAATGGTCATCAAGTTTGCATGCGTAGTGTTGGAGCTTCAGTTAGTTGGAGTCTTCTTTAGTTAGACTACGGGATATCCCCGATGGGGGTGTCATTTCAACATGCCAAATGGAGGTGGTGAGTGTGGGAGGCTTTGGGCAGCAGCCTTGTGCCAGTAATGAGCATTAACTGCTCTCACACGAACGAGGTAGTGATACTTTGGACAGTGCACCAGTGCGACAATTTCAGGGGATTATCCAGGTTGATGGGAGTTCAGTGTGCATTCCACAACGTTGAGCAATGGTGAGTTTGAGGCGGGGGAGACCACCCTGTGCCACGACGTCCACTCTCAAGCCATGGCTTGAGCCTCATGCGCATGGTGTGAGTAGGCAGGGTAAGAAGATAAGAAACTAGGTCTGGTGCTGTGCTCGACCGTGGGATCCTGCAATTCGACATTGGTTGCGACTGGTACTATGTTTGGAGTTGAATTTGTTCTGTTGGTGGTAAGAAGGAAACACAATTGGGCGTGCATTTTGAATAGTGACTGGCCCTGCGAGGTGGTGTTGCTCATGGTGTTCGCAGACGAGGCAGGGGAGCGGTGTTGGCGTGGGCTTAGGTGGCACTCAGCGGTCCTGACTCCCTGGTGCACGCTCTCGTTCTGGGCTTTGTCTGTAGCGATAAGGGGAGTGGCCCTGACACCTAGGACTGTTTGGAATTCTTGCGAGCTGTTTGGTGTCGAAGGCTGTGACAGAGGCACCGATATCCACATTGGCCAACTGAATTGTGGTAGGGAATTCTGTTTCGGAGACGGACCTTGTAGCCCGACGATAACAAGGGGTGGGAAGATTAGCTGTATGCTACGACAATGAGGAAGAGCCTGCAGAGGAGGCTTTGGGCGTGAGATGGAGGAAAAAAGGCCGAACGGGGATCCAAGCTTTGACTCTAAGTCTACGGAGAGGCAACACTCAGTGGCAACGATGGAAGTCTCTCCAGCCCGCTCTCCGGGCCAAGTGGAAGCCTCGGTCACCTTGGAAGTGCTTGCAGCCCAACTCCAACATATTCAACTCAGCCTTGACAACATGCAGGAGCAGAGGTATGAAGGAAGAAATGAACTGATTGCCTACATAAATGACATTCAACATTTGCAGAACGAAACTCTAGATGCTCTAGAGATTCTCCGACGCCAGTTAAGGCACTCCCATGACCACCTTCAAGCATTGGAAATCTAGGTTGAACATTTTGACTATCATGTCCACAACCATGCAGATTTCTTCGTTGTGCTGCCAATAGTTCCTCCTAATCCTCCTCCATGATGCTTTGTGTTGCATTTTTTTTTTCCAATTTTGCGCTGGAAATAACTTTAGGCACCGGTTGCCTTGGCTTGCATCCAAGATTACTGTATGCAAGGCCTTTGGCCTGCTTTCTTTTGAAGCTTGGTATTCTCAGATGTAATACAACTATGCTGTTCTATGATATAAAATCGTTTTTGACCGAAAAAAAAAAGTTAGACTACAAGATGAGGTGGCAATGACAATTTGAGTTAGAACGAGTTAAGACTTCAGTGTTGATTGTAGAGAGAACGAGTTGAGTTATTAGTTAACTCACAATCACAACTAGAGTAAATCAAGGAGGAACTCGAGCTAGTTAACTGAGAGCTAGTCCAAGTGCAACTGAGACTTGCTCCGGTTAACTTGCAAAGGAAATTCGTGACACTAGTGTGAATTGAAATTCAACTAGGCCTCCTACATGCATCGATTTCTATTTGCAAAGACAAGGATGAAGGCACAAGATCATGAGATCATTCTTTATTATGGAGTGCACATAATTGAGGAGCAAGTGCACATAGATTTAGGAGCAAGTGCGCAAGGATTTAGGAGCCCAAGTGCGCAAGGATTTAGGATGCTCAAGTGCACAAGGATTGCAGAGCAAGGGAATAGGATTCGCAGGGAAGGTCAAGACTATATTTAGCAAAGATCAAGAGTAGGGCCAAGATGAAGAGCCGAGAATAGTGAGGAGAAGCCTAGCGCTTTGTCAGAGATAGATTGCTGGCTGCAGTAGCAACGTGAATTGTAATAGATCCATTTGCTCAAAGAACAATCAATAAAATACCACAACAAAGAAAGTAGGTTTTCCCTTTTGGGTTTACTAGGTAAAGCAAACCTGTCAATTTTGTGTGCATGTGTTTTTATCTCTAGTGTTTTTTCCGTTGGTTATTGATTGTCAAGAAACTCTATATCTAGGTGAAAGTAAATTTGGTTTCAGTTTTCTATTACCTTGTTTTCAATAATTCATCTAAGTAGTGCAAAGTTTCAACAAAATTAACACCTTTTACCCAATCTATGACAAATTTTGAGTTTCCCATCACCTGGACATGGCATGATTTTTTATTTTGCCAATCTCAATAGTAATGCCAATGCCTTCCATTCTGCCATGTTAATTGTGCCTTCCCTTAAACTTTCTTTGAAGGAGATTTTGTGTGCACTTGAGAAAGATAGGTTGCTCCACATGCTCTGCATATTCTAGGTATGCCTTGACAAGCTCCATTGTAAAAGGCCCACGACTGTGACTTACCTACCTCCAAAGCTCATATCCTTGTTTTTTTGGATACTAGTACCCTCTTGATTCCATCAAATAAATTTTTATTCGCTCTGTACTTGAAATGGAGGAGAAACCTTACCTTGACCCTTTTGATTCCATCAAATAAATTTTTATTCGCTTTGTACTTGAAATGGAGGAGAAACCTTACCTTCAATATAATTTCATTCCTTGCTAACCAAATAGCCCAAGACACTATTAAGGGAATTTCCCTGTATTGTTTAAGTGTTTCTTTTGCTAAGGAGAGCCACATAAAGATTCTAGATTTCAGCAATGCCTTGACTTTTGAGATTTTCCTCTTAGCCCAAGACACTATTAAGGGAATTGACCTGTATTGTTTAAGTGTTTCTTTTGCTAAGGAGAGCCACATAAAGATTCTAGATTTCAACAATGCCTTGACTTTCGAGATTTTGCTCCACCACCATGCTGCCTCCTCATTTCCTTCTTCAAGCCTAAATTTGTATCCTAATTTTTGCAGTGAACTTGCTATTTGCTGGGTTCATGGACCATGCGAGAGAGTCTACCAATGTTATTTGGATATGGGCTCGCGATAGCCTTTTAGTCAATCCTTTCGGTTGTTCAGCGACGATTCCTTCAATACCTAGTAGCGCCTCTGCGCTCTTCCATCACTGCTACCATAAGTTTCTGACATAGGATCTGTTGCATGAGTTAATACAAAAATGTTTGGACTGTTCAATCTGTTTACCAGTTCTTGGTGAATGCGGTATTGTCTTGCACATCTTGTTAATTTTGCACTGCTCTATGCTATTTCAATTACTTTAGCCCAATTCACTTCTTCAATAAACAATCTTTTTCAGTAATTCCAACAATCCTGACTTGTGGGTATGATGCCAACTAAGGTGTACCTTGCTAGACCAAGATATGGAGAGAGACCCAACAAGCCTGACTTGTGGGTATAATGCCAACTGTGGTGTACTTTGCTAGACCAAGATAGGGAGAGATACCCGACTTGTCAAAACGGACAAGGATCACACACCCTATCAGTGACAATAGGGGAGATGCTCGACCTACTGCAAGAGTAGGGATCATGCACACCTATTGTCCAGAGATCCCTCAACCCCAGGAGTCTTCAATGCTCCAGAGTCCATTCCCACTTTGGGAGCCCAACCAAGGGGGGGATAACTATGCTCAGTGTTCTTGATCAACAAAGCCCCTTATCAAGAGGGGTCACATCCATCAGTCCAAGCTGCTCTCTGAAGACCAAGAACTTCCCTTTTGACAAAGCATTGGTGAGAATATCAATTATTTGCTCATCTGTTGATATGTGATGGAGTCTAACTGCTCCTCTCTGCATCATGTCTCGAATTTAATGATATCTAATCTCTATATGCTTGGACTTGTCATGAAATACGAGATTCTCTGCCAATCAAATCCCACTCTTGTTGTCGCCATTTATCACAGTAGTGTCCAGGACCTGCTCAAACAACTCTCCAAAGAGCTTCCTCAACCAAAATGCCTCAAAACTACGTATGCTAGCGACAATATGTTCTGCCTCGGCAGTATTCAAAGCTATAGACTTTTGTTTCCTGCTCATCCAAGATATCATGGCAGATCCAAGGCTGAGACAACATCCTGAAGTGCTTTTCCTGTCAAGAACTTTTCATGCCTAGTCAACATCGGTATATCCATGAAGTCTCACGTCTCATGCAGTATATCTCAAAACAGGGGTAATTGACCCATGCAAATATCTCAGAAAATGTTTGGCAACAACCCAATGTGAATGGAGAGGTTCAGTCATAAATTGACTTAGGGTATTCACTGCATAACATATGTCCGGACAGGTGTTCACTAAGAACATCAAAGCCCCAATCAACTATCTATATTCGGATGGATTCGCTAGATCGGGTCCTGCAACTTCTCCACGTAACATCTTGAAATTCATTTCCATTGGCGCGGAAAGGGACATGCATTCTGTCATTCCAAATCTCTCCACAACTTCACGACATATTTTCCTTGTGAAAGCAAAATTTCATTGGGCCTTTGCCACACCTCAAGGCCTAGGAAGTAGTACATGAGTCTAAGGTCCTTCATTTCGAATTTAGAGGCTAGCTCCCTCTTACACTCGATCATCAGGGCCTCACTACCTGTCAGAAATAGACTGTCAACATATAAAACTAAAATCAAGGGCATACCTTGGACCACTTTGAAGTAGAGGTTGGGATTAGCACTACTTGTGAATCCAAGCTTCCTCATGTAATTATCTATGTGGGCGTACCATGCTCTGGGTGCTTGTTTTAAGCCATACAATGCCCTCTTCAACCTGCAAACATTTGCCTTTTGGTCCTCCACATCAAATCTCTGTGGCTGCTAAATGTAAACTTCTTCTTGTAACCTGCCATGAAGGAGCGCCGTCTTCACATCCATAGATAGGCTCCTTCAACTTATCCAAAGATGATTACTCTAGCTGTTGTCTCCTTTGGGCTTGTCTTTCACCTTACCTCTGATACCATGTAAATTTTGCACTGCTCATCAATTACTTTAGCCCAATTCACTTCTTCAATAAGCAATCTTTTTCAGTAACAATTAATTCTTCCAATTCAATTCAGTAACTGAAGATAGAACAGTAAAATGCAATGACAAATAGGAGACAATCAACACATCAACAAGAGACACTGATTTGGTCAAAGACCAGGGAAAAACCCCACAAGGGAGAAAACCCTTGTTGGTAATGATGATGTCCAAATGAGCTTGAGGCCACTTGTATTTATAGGTGTTGGAGGAGGGGCAATTTGTCCTTAGGCCGACCTGATCAAATGTGTCATTGTGGACTTCATTTCAAAAATACACTTTCTCTTGTGGTCAAAGTGCCCCAAATGCCTTGGTTTTTGTGCCAAAAAGTGCAGCCTAGAGGTAGAAATTCTCCCAAAAAAATCGAACCAAAAATCAGCCCAGAAAGTCAAATTCAATGTTGGTCAAAGTTGCAGAACAGCTTCAGATTTCGGCCACCTGTAATTTTGTCTTTCTTGCCCACACGTGTGAAGAGAATAGCTGCTTCAGACCTGTATGAACTAATCAGATTGAGAGTGAAGAAGAGAAGTTGTTGTGTGATGATGTCCAAATGAGCTTGAGGCCACTTGTATTTATAGGTGTTGGAGGAGGGGCAATTTGTCCTTAGGCCGACCTGATCAATTGTGTCATTGTGGGCTTCATTTCAAAAATACACTTTCCCTTATCCAAATCCAGTGTTAAAGAGGACAGTTTTGGTCCTCTGGAAAAGAGGAATCTAGTCCATTGATTGGAATTTGTCACTCAGCTGTCAAATTAACACATCCAATCCATGGATTGAATCCCAGCCTTAACCTTTTTCCATCTCCAACTTTTTATGTAAGCTAATTCCCTATGAGAGAAGGATTGTACTAGTGCTTTCCATGAGATTAAGGCATTTGCATAAGAGTTTACTGGTGTTCTGATCATAAGTCATTGTGGGCTTCATTTCAAAAATACACTTTCCTTGTCAAGTGGATGAGACAGTTTGATTATTGAAGAGATCAATTGAATGGGTGGAATAATGATAAATTAACACATCCAATCCATGGATTGAATCCCAGCCTTAACCTTTTTCCATCTCCAACTTTTTATGTAAGCTAATTCCCTATGAGAGAAGGATTGTACTAGTGCTTTCCATGAGATTAAGGCATTTGCATAAGATTTTACTGGTGTTCTGATCATAAGTCATTGGGTACAAGTATTTTTTAAGATAATATTATATGCCACAAGCCTTTACCCTCGAGTAGTCCCCATGGGCTTTTTGCAGGTAAAGCCTTTCCAAAATAATGTATATATTTAAGACCCTAGCCACCTGCTGCATTTGGCTTTTTCTATTCTCTTCTAATTGACCAGAGCCATTCAATGTTTTTTCCTTTCCGCTAGTTCATAAAATATGCAAACAGTTTTCCCAGTATGGCCATTGGGATTTATTCCACTGAGAGCCAGTAAATCGGGATAGCTTTTAGAACAGATTTGACCAATGTCAGACTTGCAGCAATAGACAAATACCGTGTGTACTAAGTTGTTATTTTTTTTTTTCTGATTTCTGGTATAACCAGGTCCAGTCTCTAGAACCACATTGATTTGGCTTGAGCATAAAACTAAGGTATTTGAAATATTTGTTGAACTCATTGCTATTGGCTCTCTGGAACTCGTTTGAATGAAATTGCAGATTTCTGGATATTAAGTTCCATCACAGTGGCCTCACAATTTAATCTAGAATTTCCTTG
Organism: Pinus albicaulis; assembly: GCA_034641835.2. Taxonomy (NCBI): domain Eukaryota; kingdom Viridiplantae; phylum Streptophyta; class Pinopsida; order Pinales; family Pinaceae; genus Pinus; species Pinus albicaulis. The sequence continues at coordinate 694,712,292 of CM076578.1, forward strand.
ATTTCCAGTGCCTTACATTTCTGGATATTAAGTTCCATCACAGTGGCCTCACAATTTAATCTAGAATTTCCTTGATTTCCAGTGCCTTACTTAAGTACCATGCCCAAACAGCAAGACATTATTGACAAAACTAAGTGAGACACAGCCATTTGTCTCCCATTCGTTATTCCTTCTACAGCTCCATTTCTAACTGTTTCATTTATCATTTGGTGCAGACCTCTTGCAACTATGAGGAATAGAAGAGGTGACAATGAGCATCTCTGTCTAAGTCTTCTTGTGGGTTTGAAAAAATGAGAGCCTAAAGTATCATTCCCAAACAGCAAGACAATATAAGTAAGTGAGACAAATCCATTTGTCTCGCAATTTTTATTCCTTTTACATCTCCATTTCTAACTGTCATTATCATTCGATGCAGACCTCCTGCAACCATGAGGAATAGAGAGGTGAGAATGAGCATCTCTGTCTAATCTCTAATCCCTCTAGTGGGTTTGAATAAAACTAGAGCTTGACTCATTGATCAGAACAGACAAGGGAACTGCAATCAAACAACCCATTATCTGGTTGACAAAAGTTACACTGCAACCTATGTGAATGCGAGTTAACCAAATATAGGCCAGCTTACCCTATCATAAGATTTGGAGAGATGCAACTTAATCAACATTGCTTGAGGCTTCTTTGTCTTGATTGAGTGTAGAGTTTCTTGTGCCACCACAAAAGCATCATGAATCTGTCTATTCCTTAGAAGACCAAATAATTTTTCTGAGACTGTGTCTAAGAAAAGTCCTATAATTTAAAATTTACAAATACTGAAATAGTAAGTTTATATAAAACAGTAAATATCGAAAATCTTAGCTATGCTGTTTTATAAATATATAAATTTGGATTATATCTGTAATATAAGTTTTTGTTGCAATCATCATTATATTCAATATATGAAATTTTGTTTATAATTTAACAAAAAGTATATAATTTAAACTAAATAAGTAAATATTATGCTATACACTGTAAAGGATATGATATAAGCTGGGTATATGGTAATTGAATTTATTGTGCCAAAATGTGCTATTGTATAATATATTGATGAACCATATGGCTCATTTCAGGAAGCCGGAATATATAGATGAGTTGTAGGCTTATTTCCATGTTCATAAATGCATACATTTGGGTAGGCATTTCTTCATCCAATACATATATTCATTAGGGCAGACACACATCCATCTATCAATCTAGGACATACCTGCGTTTGATGATATTCCAACAACAAAAAAATACATGGAAAATGGCATCTCAACCCTCATATATCCAAGGCATAAGTAACTCACAATGATTACTCTTCCATATGTTCAAATGTGATGGCTCCTCTCTATATTCGCTGCTTTTTGAAACAATGCATGAAATTCACGGAATGCGATGAATTAGCTTGTAGCTCTAGGCTATTCTCCATTGCATGCTATGAATTTGACACTCGCCACGTGGATCTTTGCCATGATGCCTATCGCATAAAGCCTCAGTTGTGCCAAGCTCATCTTTCCCATGTGAAAATTTGGCAAATTGAGTTTGGATGACAGATGCTCGTTTTGAATCTAGACCACAAATCTTCTTTTTGTTGATTTTGTGGCCTTGGCTTGGTGTCTTAGAATGTAGAAGATATTTGATTTCCTCTTTAGGTGCCTGCTTGGTGGAGTAAGTGATTTTATGATTTCTTTCGTAAGGTTAACATAGGAAAAGTACAATAATCAATGTTATTACTTATTGTGGACTATTAGGCCAAAATTCTAAGGATAAATAATAAAATAATTTAAGTGACTTAGATATAAGCTCAACTATTTATCTCGAGTGAGGCTTAGGATTTAATCCTAGCCATTGATCACTTAGGAGATTAGGGTTAGGGATTTTGGCTAAGGGAGAGGTGAAGACGCATAATGTTGAGGAATTTTTTTTTCTCAAGAGCGAGAGGCTTGACTAGACTGAAGAGAAGCGAGAAGAATTGTAGTAGGGAATTTCGGGAGAAAATTTCAGGGAAGTTGAAGCAAGGAGAGAGAGAGGTTGAGTCAGCTGAAGAGGAGGGCCAAAATCAATGTTGCACGAAGCAAGTTCGTTTTTTGGAAGAGAAACATTAGAAGTGTGTGTGTGTGTGTGTGTGTTTTTTGGAAGAGAAACATCAGAAGAAAAGAAGGATCTTTACTACTAAAGAAGGTTCATTGATTGTCAGGTTGTCTGTGAAGTTTAATCCTTCTTTTAGGATAGTATGTTTTGCATAGCATCAGAGGAAGAAGCATATGATAGTAGCATGTCTAGAATTTACATGATTAAGTTGCTTTGTAAAGATCATCTAGATAGATGGATATATAGACCATTTTTGCGTATTGATCATCTAGACATTATCTAGCATTATGTAAGAGGAAGTCATCTTGCTTAGGTGGATCATCGTGATCTTGGGAAAACCATAATTATGAAAGGTTCTTGGAAGAAGCACTATGACAAAGGTTAGTAGGCATTCTATGTCATGCGGAATTAATACTGGTAAAGGAATGAAATAATGCAATGGGTCTGGATGCAGGCTCTTTGTGAGATATATGAATAGATAGATGATCGGATGAAAGCATAAGAATGCGTGTTGGACATAAAACTTTGGATAAGATTCCTGTGTAGAATCTTGTGGAAAGAAAGTTGGTCATAAAATATACTTTAGAAATATGGATATATGATGGTTGAAAAGAATAAGATTTGTCTTACTTTAAGGATTTAAGATTTTCTCTAGATATATATAATAATGATTAACATCTAGTATAGTCTCCGAAGAAAAAGTTGTAACTTGGTAATCAAGTTCGATCCTTGGGCATTTTGATGCATGAAGGAAAAGACATGTGGAGATGAGGATGTTGATGGAGCAAGAAAGTCATCATGATGAAGTGTGTCTGATTTTCATTGTTATTGGTTATCTGGTTAACATATTATTTTTGCTACTTGGAAGAATGAAGCAGGAATATATGATGGCAATTGAGGCAATATTAAGGGAAGGTCGATATTTGGTACCTGGCAACTGTGAAGTCAAGATATGGACATCTTGAGATTGAAAGGTAACAGTGCGAGAAGATAACTTGGAAGAAGCTATGATGAACTTGAAGTTTGGGAAGGCTCAATGTAATGCCTTGAAGAGAGGTGGTGGCTCTATGATACTTTGAAAGAAAGAAAGCTCGATGATGCAGAGGAAAGAGGGAGCCAAGCAACTATGAGGAATTGGTAGTTGATACTCTTATGAAGACAAGTTGTAAGGCTTGTGATGGTGACTTCCCAAATAGAAAGGAAGCCTAGATCTCCTCTGATTTTGAGAGGGAGTAAAGGAGTCTCCTTGTATAGGAGCAAGGTTTTATTCTCAAGATTAAAGGAGAATAGGGATGTCTTCTCTGGTTGAGAGGGAGTGATGTTGGACATCACATGTGCATTCTCCTCTATAGGCGATGAAGAGAGAATGACAGAGGATTGGATAAGCATTTGTGGTTTCCTTGAGGATACAATATCCAAGAAAGGAAAGGTATCGACACTCTTTGAGGACGGAACATGTATCCAAGAGAAGAGTGGTCGAAGAGGACCGATATTCTTTGAGGACTCAGTGTTGGAGATTCAAGATGAGAATAGTCCCAAAAGGACATACCTTGTAGACATCCGGATGGGGTATGTACCTTGTAGAGGTAGTGCAGTATCACACGTAAAGCCTCCCAACATAATGCTCTTAATTAAAGTAGAGCTTGTCCAGTTAGGTCTCAGTCACAATGCTAGTCATGATGATGATGCTTACAATATCACTTATCAATCCAACCCTTCTTGTGAGAACTCTTCAGTTTGAGATATGATGTTATACTAGTTGTACAATTATGAATACCTCCCTAGTTAAGACATAGTGTTGAGAAATGTAACTAGTTTCTGTCTTTATATTTGTTGTACTCATTTCAATATGTATCTTATGTATCAAACAAGAAAAGAAGAAAAGAAGTTATTAAAAGAAGAAAAAAAGTTATTATTATTAAAGCACGGGTTTCATGATCATTATTGATGGTCTTCTAGGTAAAAGAATGATCTTCACGCTTCTAGGGTTTGTTAGATCTTAGGATTTATTGTCACGAGTCAATGGAGTCAACATCATGTTTATAAGACCCTTTTGGGCAATTTGTAATTGTAAAAATAATTATTTTTGAGTCTAGAAAGTCCTAGAATCTCCAAGAGTACAAGTCGGCTTAAAGGAGGGAATTTGACCTTTTGAGAAGGCTATATAAGGGAGCGGTTCGTCTTCATTTGAGACAAACACTGACGAGTTCGATCTACAAGAAAGAGTTCGATCTGTAGTTGGGAATGGTAGAAAGAGGAGAGCGAAGGTTTAGAAGAACCTGGGAGGATGAAATTTCTTGTTTTTGGGCTCTATCTCACTTACACACGCGAAATTCTAGGGTTATTGGGTTGTAGAAACAAGACAAAGTTGCAGTTGGAAGAGGGAAAATCCTTATCTTGATCTTGGGAGAGTTGTCTTGCTCTAAGTAGGTCTCAGGATGACGCTATATTAGGGTTTCCAAGAAGTTGCAAGGACAAAGTTGTTGGGCGAAGTTTTAGGTTGAGTAGTAATGCTGTAGCTGGTAGGTCGAAGTTGCAGGGTGTGGCAGTTTGGTGCAGACTAAAGGAAGGACTTGAGAAAGGGTCAACTTGGTATTGGGAGAAGGACTTGGTCTAGGGTTTGGGTATTTGTATCCATTTGAAGTAGATTCTAAGGAGAGAAAAGTTTCTGGTTTTCCCCTTGGAGGGGTTTTGCCCTGGCTAAGAGCCTAATGTTTGTGTCCTCTATTGTTGTAGTTTATGTTCTCGATATTTGTTGGATGGAAAGTCTAACTAAAAGAATAGAAGAAAGCTAAGGTCACAAGAAAATATTAAGGGTAAGGAAAATAAGATTAATAAGCTGCCACTTTCCATTTTCCAAGTAAACCAACTGAGAATCACAAGTACCACTCCCATGTATTCTAGATTTGTATGTGATAATAGGTGTTGATTCCTACAGTAGCAGAGGATTTCAAAGAATGAATTAACAAATGCAACAGATGTGGAATATGTCATTTCTTTATTCATTTGATAAATGAGCGAGATCCCAAATTATTTCACTAACTAGGTCGTTGGGCTACCTAAACCAATTGATTTGCTAACTCATGTGGCTTTTAGAGTCACTTAATCATAAGGCTGTGGCATTATTTCATTAGCCTTTTGTATTGGGGTGTTATTACTTCAATCTAAAATGGAATGAATGTGTAAGTTCCACAATCTTCTTTTGTGAAGCCATAATGTACTCTTGGTGGATGAGGAACTAGAAACTTGTGATAAGGCCTTGATTTCTAAACGTTGGATATAATATCTCCCCACAATGGAAGTTCCACTGATCAAATGCTTCTAGGTTTCTTTTAACTTTTATAGCTTCAAAATGTGCACAAATACCCAATTCTAGAAAACTCTTTACAAAGCGAAGCTAGAAGCACATTGAAAATGATCAGAAGAAAGTTCCTCAAACAACAAAGGGTAAAAGATGATAACAAGTTCCACCACTCAAGAAAGGGTAAAAGAAGGAAATCAATTGTCATTGATGTGAAGGAAAGTCATTATACAATAGTAAAGTTATGATGGGAAGGAAGTAGAAATCCTAGACATAAAACATCCTCATGTTCCAAATAAAGATTGTTGATGTTGAAGTCCCGCGGAAGATATCACTAGCATCATTCTCTTGCACTAAACATATCAAGAATGAAGGGGTGTTCCAAAAAGAAACTATATGCCACCTTGTCTAAGGAACCTTAATAAACTTGAGCCCAAGAAAGGAAAGTAACAAATGTAGAATCTCACTTGGAGTCATGACTTGAACATTGCAACTAGGACCTTGACACTGACATGAATCATTGGAAAATAGGAATGGGACAATACCAATAGAATCCAATAGCATATATAAATATGCAGAAATCAATATTGCTAAGAAGTTAAATCTTTTTGTATGTCACACCAAGGAGTAGGAAGATGCCATGAATTTTTTGTACAAAAACAAAAGTTGTAACTGCAAACACGGTTCTATACTCAATTGCTTTGTGGGGTGGATATGATATTAGGCATTGAATTGTTGATTTAGTTGGGCACAGACACCACAAATCTCAAAGACCAATTCATAGAAATTAAGTGGCTAGGATAAAGTTGTAAATTTTGTATGTTTGGAAGGTTGTATTACAAGCAAAGTGTTTCACAACTAATAAAAACAAGAAAGAAAACACAAACATACATACGATAATGACATAAAAAAATCAAGTCAAAGCTTCAAACTTTAATCAAGGAAGTTTTAGAAAAACGAGCATTAAGGTGTTATGTCACAATCAAATCCAAAAACTTTGAAGCATGATGCACACTCTACTAAGGAACATTGTGGGCATTCAATATCAAATCAAGAACTAGGTCAAACCCTTGCAACAAGATAAAGAAATTTGCCTCCAAGAAGATGCAATCCTTTATAGAAAATCCTATTAACCTTGATTTGAGGATAAAGCAACATTAAGCATGACATGTATTGTACATATACTACATTACAATAATAGTAATATTAACAAAGTATTAAACATTAAATAACCAACGGTCATGTTTGTTAATGCTTATGACCAATCAATGTGTGTGCATGTGTATTTAGATAAGATGAGATAATGTAGGAGTGTAAAAATAACTTATATAAATGCTAAGAGCAGAAGGGGAAGTAAAGTGCATCATAAGTAAACATCAAAGTGTATTTTTTCCTCTTAAGGAATATTTCACAGGGAAACCCAAGGGATGCTTCTTGTCATTTGTGGATAGGCATCCCTAGTAAGTTTGTTAGACTAGATGAGGGGCCTCAGCCAAAAAGATTCAAATTAGTCACCTCCAATCACAAAACTATGCAAATGCCCAACACCATTGCTAACAACTAGTCTAGCTAACCCCATGGGATATAACATATATGATGAAGCACTTGTAATACTATTTATTCAATCATAATTTTGTAAATTGTAATAATTGTAGACATAACTATGTTAATGTATAATAGTAGCAATTGTGCTTATTACAGGATGGTTATTGCTTGCAAATGATTGTGGTTATACCTCTTTTAGCACCTTCTTGAGGAAAGGAACACACACATATCATGAAGCTCTTGTAATATTGTGCCTTCTTTCATTATTCAGTAAATTATAATAATTTTGGACATAATTGTCTCAATTTCACAATAGTAGCAATTGTGCTTATTACAGGTTGGTTTTATATATGCCTCTTTTACCACCTTATCGAGGAAGGAACATTAGATTGGTGGACATGTGTCATGTTTTATCTTTTCCAAACTTAGGCTGACTATAAGGAAATGGCACCACGTGTAATACATATCAGAAATAAAATAAATAAACATTGAGGCTCTAAATGCCAAATGGTTTCTCGAGAGAAAAACATCAAGTTATAGCCTACAAGAAACAACAAATAAGCGCATATCATCAAACTCATCCAACAATAAGGTCCTTATCATCAATAGCCTGCCATATATAACCTTTTTTAGGGGCTTTTGCCCTTATTTTTTCATTTCTCCTTGAAATTGTTGTTGGTTCCACGAAGTGATTTATAATGGGAATAAACTTGGATTGGTGGGTTTATTATTGAACCAACCTCTAGGTTTGATCTAGGCATAGGTTCAGGTAATGAGGGCCTTAATATTGGATAAGTTTGGTGTTCAGGGATTACTACTTTGAGAAACACAGAAGGGATAAGTTGATAGACATAAGTCAACCTAGGAAGGGGGGAAATTGGTAGATAGACAAAGCCAAAGGAAGGTTGGCAATGAAAGGGCCATGGGTGGTGAGAAGCGATGTAGGGCATGAAGGGAGAGAGGGTTATTCAATGTAAAAATTGGTTTGGAAATGTACAAATCCAATTGTTGGAGGATGTACATTTCAACATTCTAGTAAGCAGGAGATTGGCTTGTGCTTCTTTCCAATGATCAATATCTGTCAAATTTGGGGGTTTTAGAGATTATGTCTAGGGCCTTAATATTGGATAGCTTTCTTATCTAGCAAATCTGTGATTTGATTTGCCTTTATGCTCATGTAGTTAAATTTTAATACTTCAAGTTGCTCAATTGCTTGTTTATACTTTAATCCATGATATATAGTTAACAATTTCCTATGATGTGTTATGTATATTTTTGTTAAGGTGACTAGTCAACAACTTGGAGTCATTTTTTATAACCTTTAAACAGAGCTACAAGTTTGCCTTGGTAGAGTTTTGGCTTATATGAAAGCATAAAAGATTAAATTTATACCATTGCCCCACTAGGCTTTTGGGAGAGGTGGGAGGGGTTGGGTGTGGGGTTGTTGGTTGTTTGGAACATGGAAAGGTGTATATCGGGTGTGTGGCGATACCACCTAAAATCGAGGGGATGTCGAAGGGAATGTTGGGATCCTCATAAAAAAATCTAAAAATAAAAACAAAGACAAGAATAATATAGATGACACATCTTACCATTAAATGTGTTAACATATGAAAGATGGTGACATTTATGATCTATGAAAGCATAAAAGATTAAATTTATACCATTGTCCCACTAGGTTTTTGGGATACAAAGGTGGTGTGCAGGGGGGTCGGGGTGTTGGCGAATATCGGGTGTGTGGCGATACCACCTAAAATCTAGGGGATGTCAAAGGGAATGTTGGGATCCTCATAAAAAAATCTAAAAATAAAAACAAAGACAAGAATAATACAAATGACACATCTTACCATGAAATGTGTTAACATATGAAGAATGGTGACATTTATGATCTAAATCAATCACATACATGAAACCATGAAATCATGGTCAAATTGGCATGCAAGTTTTAAATTTAGTAATCATAATTCATCATCTCCCTTACATTTCTCATTGGAATTATAATATCCAAAAATATTTATCAATGATATGTTTATCATCAATCCATTGTTCAATGGTCAAGTCTTATGGTTGATGTTGAATGACGCTTTCCCAGACAAATTCAATGATATGCAGATGAAAAATGGTTATGGGTTGACCTTATGTGCTTTGATAAGGTGTCAATAGGGTGTTGGGGGATACAAGGATACATTAATGAGGTTGCATTCTTTTGTTTTTGTTTTCAATAATCAATGACCTTATCTTTGACGAGCTTATTGTTAAATTGTGTTATTGCTAGCTTCAGTTGTGTTATTGTAGAAACAAGGAAATGTGTCTAGGGGGGTGTGATGACACACCACCCAAAATCTAGGGGATGTCAAAGGGAATGTTGGGATCCTCATCAAAAAATCTAAAAAATAAAAATAAAGACAAGAATAACACAAACGATACATCTTATCGTTAAGTGTGTTAACATATGAAAAATGGTGACATTTATGATCTAAATCAATCACACACATTAAGCATGAAGCCATGAAATAATGGTCTCATTGGCATGCAAGTTGTAAATGTAATAATTTTAATTCATCAATCATCATTATATTTGTCATTGAAATTATAATATCCAAAAAATATTTATCAATGATATGTTCATCTCCAATCCTAGTTCATTGATCAAGTCGCAAGTTGTAAATGTAATAATTTTAATTCATCAATCATCATTATATTTGTCATTGAAATTAGAATATCCAAAAAATATTTATTAATGATATGTTCATCTCCAATCCTAGTTCATTGATCAAGTCTTATGGTTAATGCTACTGACACTTTCCTAGACAAATTCAGTGATATGCAAATGATAAATGGTTATGGGCTGACCTTATTTGATTTTATAAGGTGTCAATAGGCTGTCACGAGATATATAGATGAGGGTTGCATTCTTTGGTTTTTGTTTTTAATAATTAATGACCTTATCTTTGATGAGCTTATTGGTTAGTTGCGTTATTGCTAGTTTCATTTGCAAGATGAGTTTTGCTTGCCCCTTATTGGGTATTGACTGTAGTCCCATTTGTTGAGGGTTGAGATAGGTCACCATCTTTCCAGATTGGAAAGGGTTTCTAGACTATAATCTTTGCTTGAGGTTGAGATTGAGGAACACTTACGTTTTAAATGTATTGTCTATTAGATGATTAGAACTAGATTTCATTGCCTCTACATGGACTTGGGTTGGCCTTGATTAACGTTCTTTAGATACTCTAGTCAATGTGATTTGTTATACACAACAAGGTCTTTTCTCTTTGATAAATGTCAACCATGCCCCTCTTTTGGGACATCTATCTAGATTGCATCCTTTCTTCCAATCATGGGCAATGGGGCAGTGAAGCACTCCAAAACCACTCCAAAACCACCCAACTCGTTAGAACTAAGACTATTTGGTATTTTTCATTTTCTTGCGTCATTTGGGCTCTAGTTTGTGCTACTTTGAGGGCCCGTAGGAGTAGTGAATTTTCTAACGTAAGTTATGTTTCCATGACACTTATTCGGAGTGGATCTGCTAACATAAGCTATGTTTCCATGACACTTAAGTGATGCTTAAGGGGGGTAATTGGACCCCAGGCCCCTTGTTTTGGATCATCTATTTTTGTAGGTTGTACTAACTAGTTCATTTGACCTACTTTGGTCTCTAGTGAATACAAATAGCACAAAAAGTAGAGCTCTAGGATTGTTAGACATTCTTTGGCCTCTTGTGACGACAACCACCACAAATAGTTGAGCTCAAGTGACTACAACTGACACAATTGATTAGGTAAAGTTCAAGTGGTATTTTCTCAGGATAATGGACTCGTCACCAACTAACTCTTCTTATAAAGTTGAAAACAAGATTATTGAACTATTTACATTCTCTAGTGACTACAACAAAATGCAATCGTTCATCAGTGACAATGGCCTTTAATCGTTGTAAATGAGATTCAATTCTACTTGGCCTTTCATTTATTCATTTTTCAATGAAAAATGATGTACATCTGCGCCATTACAACATAACCAGTGGATATTTATTGTTCTTAATTAGTCAGTAATAAAATTTACCATCAGTTCTTTCATATTGTTATGTCATATGTGGAACATAGTAAATGATTGAAAGAGTAAGTGTAAGAATTACTCAATTAATTCAGTTAGGTAGGTTTTGGTTGTATAAAGGCAAATCACAAAATTTTAGAACCTGGTGGCTATAAGGTAATTGGCTATTAGTTTTATTGCTAAATTGGTTAATAATTAAATCAGATGTAAGATGGTGGTTAGCAACTGTTGGCAGAATCAGACACATGGACAGTTATAAGGAAAAACACAGACAACATATGGTCTTGATGAAAACTTGCTGTGTTTTAACTCAACAAAGAAGGATTTCTAGATTTGCGCATTAGGGTAGAAAGAGAGGTTGAATAGCCTCAACGAATTCTTTAGCCAACACACAACTTTTTCTAGGGCCGAGTTAGCCTTACGTAGCTAGGGGACAAGTTAGCATGTAACAACTGTGTAACAACTGCACAGACAAGAGGGCTAAGTTTCCTGTAACAATTGCGCAGACAAGGAGGGCCAATTTAGCTGTAATAGCTGCGCAAACAAGGAGGCCGTGTTGAATAAGAGTGCGTAGATCAGTGTGTTGAGGAATAATGAATTGAAGTGAAAATTTTCTTTCTGATTTGTAATAATATTTGACAACTTTGCTAAGCATAATATAATAAAAACACACAAGTTGGCATGTTTTCCACACTTGTGGTTTCTTGGGTAATTTCTGGTATATTGTTTATTGATTGCTTGTGTCATTGTGAATTTATTTTTCTGCTACTATTATTTGTTAGAATACTCAACATATTTAGTAAAAGTGTTTGGATTTCAGTTTTCAGTTTCTTCATCGCATATTTTTTATTAAATTAGCAGTTGGGTTTTAGAAGGCTAACATAGGCTATGTTGAAATCCAAACTAAATAAGATAAAAAAATTATTTTTTTGTGAAAAATGTCCTTCAATAAAGAAAATAATGGTCTTTGCTTATTTTCATTCTATGTTGTAGGAAACTTGGCCCCCTCATGTATTAGCAGCATTTCCATATTGAAACTTTAAGACTTGATTGAAATGCGGTTAAGTTCGTATGAAACACATCTCACATGTCGGAAATGTGTTTCATACAAACTGAAATGCGTTTCATTGTTTGTAGAGTGCGTTTCTGAATGAAATTTCTCTGATTTTGCCTTGATTAAATTGTTGGGACCCACATTTTTGGTTCTATTGCCTAATTAGAGGTTAAGTATGAATTAATGAGACTTCTAGAAACCTTTTAAGACTGAAATTTTTCTTAAAAAGGGTTTCACTCTCAGTTTGCTCCAAAATGTTGTTAATTAATGTTAATGTTAAATTCTTAAAGTAAAAGAAGTGTCACTTTTACTTAAATTTGTAACATTACTATTAATTGTTTCAAGATGTTTGAGAGTGTTTCCAACCTCATCGGGCTTCATATGGAGAAAGTAGAATTTCATATCCTATTCAAAATTCAACAGACTTGAACCATTTTCAGAATTTTAGAATTATTTTCATTGGATTAAATCATGTATGAAGGTATGGAATTGTTTGTTAATCGAGAGCACCCACCCCTTTGTGTACCTTGATGTTAGTGATATTGCTTGTTTGACCCCTATGTCACGACCTTAGCAAAAATGTAACCTTCACTGAAACCAAAATCATTGATTAGGCATGCTAGTTTTTTCATAGCATATTTTAAGTCTTGGATTATGTAGTTTCATCAAAATTGGGTGTTGTTGGCTGATGTTTGTATATGATTGAGGTAGAGGCAAAGGGTGGTACTTGTGACGAGGATCCCAATATAAGTGACGGTGGAACATTGCTTGTCATTTAAATGTTCTTGCTCATTTATCTTGTTTCCTTGTTTCCAAATTTTTGGTGGGTCATGTTTCCTTTTTAGAAACACGTACCCATTTCCCGATAGCATGTAACTTAGTTTTCATATCTAACTAGCTCGATGCAATTTATGTCACATTAACCTATTGATGTTAATAAAGCGTCACAATAGTTGCAAAACAATATCCCTTAATATGTCAATGGGAATGTGAATTACAATAAATGAAGATAGTCTGTGGGAGTGCACTAGGCTATGTTGAAATCAAACTAACAAGATAAAAAATAGAATTTGTGAAGAAGGTCCTACATTCAAGAAAGGACAAAGAGAAAATAAAGAAAACTTTGCAAAGCCATTAGACTAGAATGATAAAGTCAGGAGAAATTCCAAGTCTTGTAGGCCTTTGTTGGGTGACCTTGGGAGGAACTCGAGTTTTACATGTAGGGATTATTGTAACACTCAAGGATGAAAGGAAGAAAGAAGGAATAAGGAAGAAATATTGTAATAGGGGCTTGACTCAGATCACACTGTTGAACAGGTCAATGTTGGGAGTGGGTACGCTTTGATCTTGTAGTAACTCGTCTGACCCTAGTGCGAGTCATATCACAAGGTCTTGCCAATCTGGGCATTCAAGTGTTTTCCATATGCAAATAATTTGCATGTTTCTTGGTGCCACTGAGAGAAAAAATAGGTTGAAGAAAGGGGATGATTAACATGACAGGTTGTGATCTAGAGGAAACTTGTAAGGTCATTTGTCTGAGAGTGATTACTTCGTACATGTAAAGAGGCAAATATTTTGGTCAAGGTTGTGGATAAAACTGTAGATAAACATGCAATGATATCTATTGTAAATCTCATATTAAATGGGGCAACTAAAGATGAAATGCTTCATAGACTTGATCTTATGCTAGTGGCATTGCTGACAAATTGCTCTCCCTTGTGGGACATTGTGCTTGAGCTCACTTTGAAAATGATGGGACTAAACCCTGAACTATATGAGTGGGAGCCTACGCCAATGACACCAACGATGTCGAGTATATTTGGATAGATGATGAGACCAATGATGTTGAGAATAGTTTTGGTTGGATGATGAGATCAATGATGTGGAAAATACTTTATACGAATGATGAGATCATCCTTGAACTCTAGAAAATGCTTCAAGTAGAAGGTCAACTTGTTACTTTTTGTTGCTCTAAACTCGTCCTCCATTGTCCTTCAATTGTATGAGCACTTAGCATGTGAGGAGCACTTTGTTTGAAGGAGAGCAATGTTGAATAGTGTTGTCATTGAAGCCAACCTCAGTGATTAAATGCTCTTAATATTTGTCATCAATTGGAATCTCCATTGGTCAAAGGCCTTGGAAAACCCCAAATCCTCACACTAGTTGAAGCATTTGGGAATGAAGATCATGGATCTTGAGGGCTTAAGACTGCTATCATTGGATTCTTCTTGTCAAGCTGATTATGACAGTATATGGCACGCCATGAGAGCCCTCATGGTTTGAGGGATATGCCCAGTCAAAGATGCTAACCCCTTGTGGTCAAAAGCCCCAAAAAGAAGTGATGTGGTCGACTCTCATTAGCTGGCATTTCAAGAAGACAAAAGGATCAAATACTTTTCAAGTAGCCTTAATTTGGCCCAGGAATCAAAGGAAATTAATTAGTATTATTATTTGATGTTTCAACTCTAATTCGGCTAGGGTTTGGGTTTAATTTGTAAAATCAAAATTTGGCTCCAAGTTCTAAATTCCAATGTCAAAGATTAGTCAACAACCTTCCTAGATACTTCTAAGTCCTCTATAAAACCAGAACCAATTGATCTCCAAAGACATGCATTGAATGGAGAATTAAAGAAGCATCTGGGCTTGAGGAGCTTTGAGAACTTGACGAGGAGTCTAACTTTCTGAGGATGCATGGGCTGCGTTTTTCTTAATGGGTTTCGCTGGGTTATCATGCTAAATTTTTACAAGTGATTTGATGCTAATTTGAAGCAATCAAGACAATGATCTTGTCTCAGCTATTTGTGTAAGAAAAACTCGTAGCATCTCTCTGAAATGACAACGGCCCTGTAGAGCACAAATGAATATGACGACAAGCCCAGATTTGATGTTCTTTAATTTTTTGATTGATCGATGGGACTCACTATTAGAAATTTTTTATGGCTATGGTTATCTGTTTTGGGTGGTGTAATTTTTGAGCCATTTGAAGTATCACTTGTTAACAAATTTGTGGAGCAATGACTTGTTTTTATTGGCACACTCTTGGGTATGAAATATTCCAAATTCTGATGCGTATTCAAGTGACAAAACCATCGTAGATTTGAAGATTGAAGAACATGAACACTTCTTAGCTATTGCAATTCGACTAAATTTATGAACGCGTAGAAATACCATAAATCTTCATAGACAACATTGTTACATGTAACAACCAGAACTCTGCAAGTCACTCAATCAATCCATTTATTCAATAACATTGTGCTCAACTTAGAAACATGACTAGGAATTTTTCTTCATCGCACCATTGTCAACTATCAAGGGAACAATAATTCATGGTTACATCATGTGATCTTAAGTTTTTTGTGGAAGAGAAACAATAATTAACTAACATCGTCCTCAGTGGTCTTTGTATGTAGTGGATTGAGAATAAACCTTGCTACAAGATGATCAACCAGAAATTGAACGTCCATTGTGAACTTTGTAAAGGCTAAGGTACTGTTATGAACTTCTCACCTATATATATATGTAATGAAATTACTAAGTGCGACTTGTGCAAAAATTGAAGCTGAATATTTGTAAGGTTTGACTGAAAAGCTCATGTATGCTGAAATTTGTGACAACCTATGCATTAATAAAGGGAATTGTGTTATAGAACAACCTATGACATTTGGTAGAGCTCTTGTAGTTACGCTAGCATATTTTGGGTTGTTAATTTTTTCTGTCATTCCATGAAGTGCGATTTGATTCTTGTAGCGGTAAGCATTGGAGTGGTGACAAGGTCTGTGAATTTCCCAGGCATCGAGTGAATATGGACATCTTCAAGCTCAACCATGCTAGATATATATGATTGATCTGCTGAATTGAATTGTGAATTTGATTCTGTCACATAACTAAAGAAACCAACAATGTGCCTTTTGTAGCATTGGTGCTAAAAGGGTTTAATTTGTAGAAGGGTGTCTGAAAGATGTCAATTGTAGAACATCTAATTTCATACAAAGTTTGTTATAACTTGTGCCTTTTATTGGTTTTTGAGAGATTTTTTTTGGAAGTAGTGTCAGTGGTTGCAAAGTATGCAATATAGCGACAATGCTAATATGGTTATATATATACATGCTGCTGATGTGAGATGACAATTTGGGCAGAATGGTTATGACAGTGGACTTGGTAGTGAGAGTTCATGCTGCCTAGAGTTTGACCTTGAGCAAGTTTTATGTCACTAAGATTCAATTTATTACGGACTATTGTTGTTACAAAGATTATATTATCTATGAGCTTGGATCTGACATTTGTATTCAGATGTTGAGGATTTGTCAGTGGTATATGATATATTTTGATACATGCCAAATTATTTATGCAAGGTTTGGGAGTGAGAGAGTTTGTTGTTGAGGCTAGGGTTTGATATGCAGATTGAGTAGAGGAAGAATTGATTGACAAAGATTGTTTTGTAGTTTCTTGCATTGTAGTGTCTGAAAAATTGTGAAACATGGTCCGTAGGAGTAAGAAGGTTGGAGCCTTTAGGAGTCTCCTTCAGGTCGGAGCCTAAGAACACTTTAGGGTGGTAGGGCGATGCTAGGGTAGGTTGGAGTTTGTGAAGGTGTTGTAGCATCCTTCCAGTAGCCGCTGGTGAATTAGGGAGTCAGAGCTTCTTTCAAGCCAAAGCCTGTAAACTCGGGTGTTGGAGTGTCCATCCAGTAGCAACTGGTAAACGGGGTGTTGGAGCATGTAAACCTGGGCATTGGAGCGTCTTTCCAATATCAACTGGTAAATAGGGTGTTGGTGCATCCGTTAGGTTGTAGCTTGTAAACCAGCGGGTTGAAGCCTCCCTTAGTTGTAGCTGAAAAATGATGGAAGTTGGAGCTTCCTGTTGATGTACTTATTGAAGACAAATATTAAGAAGTTTTCAGTGGCTTTTCTCTCGGAAGGGTTTCCACCTAAAACCTTTGGTCTTGATTATGTGCATTGTTTAATGGTGTTAATGATTGTTTGTGTTTAACTAATGCTAATAATGTTTAATTCTCTGAAAAGTTAAAAATATACTAATTGAAGTAAAAAATATTGATTCAACCCCCTCTTAGTATTTCCAATAACTCATGAACAATGATACCATGTTGATTTTCTTTTGCAATCAAGACTAGTACAATTTTTCAAACTGATAACTTCTTCCAATGATACAATTTTACTTATTCCAATCATCAAGCAGTTAGACATGAAAAATTTCAACTATTAACAATAGAGCAACAATAGAGATCACAATAAGACAATAGAAACCAAAAATTAGGCCATCGACCAAGGCAAAATCCACAAGGGGAAAACCCAACAATTCTTTCCTTATGAGAGAGAGTTCAATTCATCAAAATGTACATCAGAATATTCCAATCGAAACATCAATCTTTGACCTCAATATTTCCCAAGGCACAATCTATCAAAGGAGAGAGAAATAGTCAATGCTGGTACATAGTCAGAGTCTGCAACAAAGGGAAAAATTTTAGCCTCTTCCTTAGTCTTAGAATTTGCATAAGCCACAAAAAAATTATTGCCTCAGTCCTTCGCTTTAGTGCAAAGATACTTGCCACAGAACTTTGGTTTAATACAAAGACGTGCAATAGAATATTCACATGAACCACAAAGATACTTTATCAATGTGGGTCTTCTTAAAAGTATGCATAATGGGTACTTGTTGGATGCAAAATTTAATTCTGCATCCAACGAGAGTCTACGCTTGAAATTTGAGTAAACCTATAAGGAGATAAGCCAAAAATACAATTAAAAAATAGTTTTCTTCTTTTCCCTCCAAAATTCATAACTCTTATTTTATTATTTTAAGTTCTAAATATTATTTTATTATTTTTCCTTAGGAGGCCACTTTTAGGCTAAAATTTCCTCTAATGATTAGAGAGGTTATTTGCTTTTGTAACAGGTTGTTGATTTGAGTTATTTTTGGCTCATCGCTTTGTTGAAGTGTCCTTGAGGGTTTGCAGGGATGACTACTCTTGGTCATAGAGAGTGTCACAGTATACAGGGCACTTCGAACTTTACACTTTGGAGGTGCCCCATTGTAGATGTTAGAGGAGGTTGAGCTTTGGAGTAGTTTTGGGAAGAATTCTACACAATGATTATGTGAAGGACCACTTGATCCCTCACATTGCAAAGAAGAAAATGAGTAAAGATATCTATGGTGCCTTGATCACTCTTGGCGCACACGAGTGACATGGACATTGTGGATAGCTACTTGATAATGATCATTGAGTTTGAGAAATCAACTTCTAGCGATAGGGACAAAGGTTGAAGATGAGGAGCTGTTTCCCATAACATTAAGTGGATTTTCTGCATCTTGGAAACCTTTTGTCCAATGTATTGTTGCTTCTTAGAATTGGTCCACATTTGAGAAGCCATGGCATGATTTTGTTTGAGACGAGACTCGACTAAAGATAGTTTCAACCGAAGGATGAATTACAAGACCTTGTGCGGGTGAACAAGGAAGGGGTTGCAAGAAGGGAGGACCTAGAAGGGATAAGGAGGAAGAGTCATGTTTTTCTAACCATGGTATGAAGGATTTTAGGGTTCAAGGTGTTGTAAGAAGGGATGTAATTCCGGTCAATGACTAGAGAAAAAGAAAGGGAGGGTCAAGCAATAGTAGAAATAAAGTGAAGGAATTGCAAACATTGTATTTAGTGTCGACGGTTCTAGGTCCAGGTCCATGATTAAGATTGCATTCACCATGGTTTCCTACCATTCAACCAATATAATTCTAGTGTTGGGTGGTATGTGGATAGTGGAGCATTGTGTCATATCACTTAATGACAAGAAGATCTTCAATATATTTTTAGAGCAAGAGGAAGGCATGTGATTAGAGTTGGGCGATGATGATGCTAATTGTCTAGCTATTGGAATGTGCTTCATCTCTTTCTAGATGCATTTAGGTGATGTTCTCGAGTTGAATGATCGTATGTTTGTACTTGGTTTGACAAAGAACCTTCTCTTAGTTTATTGCATCAGAGATTTGAAGTGTATAGTTTCATTGAACATCAATAGTGCACTATCAAGGATTGCAACCAATATAGTCCTTGGAATTTTTAGGCCTTTATAGGCTACTTGCTATTATGTGAAGCATAAGATTCTTGTCAACGACTATGGCACTCTAACGATAAAACCTTCCAACATAGAGGAGATCCACATGTAGAGGAAATATTGTGAGATGCCATGATGGAGGAGTATGATATCTAGATAGTTATTAGGGCTATTGTAGGATCAATGGTTGATTCCAATTTGGTAACTCATGGGAGTATTGAAGCACATCGAGATAGGTTTGTTGTTGAAAGAGTCTCTTAGAAAGAGGGAGTTGACCTTGTTAAGACTTTTGCTTCAGTTGAAGGTTTGAAGGTGCAGGAGCAAGATACCCATGTTAGTAGGTTGATGAAGGTCCTTGATGGGTTGGTGAATGCATCACACAGTTGGTATTTTAAAATCAATGAGTTGCTACTGATTTTATTCTTTTCCAACATTTGCACATTTTTTTTATTTGGTTTTGTGATAGCTTTAATCCACTTGTCATGTTCATGTATATATATGCTTATTATTGTATGAAGTACCTAAAGAACCGGTGTGAACTTGTTGACGTGAAGGACATTGGAGGTTGGTGGGTTGATAATGATGGCTTCCTTGAACAAGTGAAGTGCATTTTGAATATTTTGAAGAGATTTTAAAGTATAGAATGGGGCAATATTTCAAGGCTATGCTCCTTCAAAATCAAGGTGGTCAAGATTATGATGAAGCTCCTAGTAAAGGGGAAGTCCAAGATGAATAATGTCTGGGTTTGGTGGAGAACATGTTCTCTGAAAACAGGGAGTGATAGTTTTGGTTGCTCCAAACTTGTTCTCCACTTCAATTGCTTGAGCACTTAATGTGTGAATAGCACTTTACTTGGAGGGAGAGCGCTTTAAGGGAGACTCTTAAATGATGGGAGTTTTGACTCATGAGTCATATCCCATTTTCATCTAATTTTGACACATGGACAAGGCACATACTTGGAGATGCTTGGCTAGGAGGGCACACGTTTGCATGAAAATATGTATAGTGGGTGAGTTTGCACTTGTTGGTGCATAAAAATATGTGGAGTAGGTGAGTTGTGATTTGTGGGCACGTGCCTACTTATGTGGCACATGTAGAGTGCTCTACTTATGGAGCCATTCACCATTTGTGGGCCTAGTCTAGGGTAAAGGTTTTACCCTTATTGTACTTTACTCATCTTACTCTATAAAAGGAAGGAGCACATCTCATTAACAGAAGGATAGAGGAGAAAGCATAGAAAAATTGTAGCCTCTTGTTGTGTGATTTTTTGTTTCGGTTGATGTAACTTTTGGAGAATGAAGAGAAGATAGACTGTGCTGATGATTAGCATGTGGTGCCATAGCCAGTGTTTGCTATGATTGAGGAGCTTTGTTTGGGACAAGTTGCAAGGGTATAATCTGAACTTCTTGTGATGTAAAACTTTGCTTGGGATGAGCTGAATTGTTGTTGTGATTGAAAGCTTTGCTTTGGATGAGCTGAATTGTTGTTGTGATTTAAAGCTTTGCTTTGGATGAGCTGAAAGGTTTTTTCATTACTGGCTTGGGTTGGATAAGTTGCAAGGGTTTTGCATTTCTAGTTTGGGATAAGCTGATTTTCTTTTGATGTAAAACTTTGCTTGGGATGAGCTGAATTATTGTTGTGATTCAAAGCTTTTCTTTGGATGAGCTGAAAGGTTTTTGCATTACTGGTTTGGGATTAGCTGATTAGTTGTGATATAATCATCCTTCATCTGAAATAGAATTGTGTTAGCTATCCCAAATAAACAGCCAGCGATACTGTGCTAATATAGCATGGTTAAGTAGTTTTTTCAGATTTGAGTTTGTTAGTGATTTAGATTCTATTAGGTTACATAGTTTTCAGATCTGGTTTGAAGGTTAGATCTTGCGTTAAAGGCTGCTCAAATGATCTAACAATTATTTGTTTGCAGTTTTTACATTTTGTATGTTGCTTAAGATGATTTGTTATTGTAGATTTGGAAGTTTGAATAGGGTTTCCAGAGAATTCAGATTCAACATCAGGCTGGAACTCCTACAGGGCATATCTGTGGCATTTTGTGAGTTGAAATTTTTATCGTCACATGAGATTTTAACACATCCTAAGGATGAGCCTAGGAACAATGTTGCAAAATGTCAATACATAAGGTTTTTCTGATATATTGCGAGTTTTCCACCTCCTTGATACTATGTGGTGAAAAAATCACAATTTTTTTTGGGTATGAAAATATCACAAGTCATTGTCAAATTATTGTGGGTTGATAGAAAATATCAGTGGGGCACGCTATGTTGCATGTAAACTTGTGAAGTCTGATTTTTTGGAATTTTTTGTTGATTTTGAAAAGGAAAAGGGGATTGAGAGCAAAGAGGTCATTCACCGTTTTCAATTGAGTGTAGGTGGGTAATCAAGTGATATCATTGCCATCAGTGGATTTATTGGCAAGTTGTAGTGTGAAGCGACTCTTTTTATATTTTTTATGTATGCATAATTTTTGTTATTTTCCCTGGTATTTCCAGTAAGTTTCATTCAAAACCCTTGAAGACATTTTGTGAGATGATATTTGCAACATTGCCTAGGAAAGAGATATGCAGCTAGAATGAACGACAAACACTAGAGGCACAAATTTAGTAAAATTCCTGCCCTCCTTAACCCAATCTCACGTTACAAGTAAAAATATTCAAGTATGGGCTAAGGGTTTACTGCGCAAGCAATAGAGACTTATATTGCAAAACATAAAAAGAGGTTCATTCTAAAGGCCACAACAAAATTACGACATTATGAAGTCGCAAAGGGGAATGATATCTGGATTAATTGGTGGAGGATCCATTGGGATGAGATTTCTGAGCTTTGACAGATCCTTGTTTGCTGATATTTTAATTGCTTCTTTGTTTGGTATTGAGAGGACTTGTTCTACCACATTTCAGAGGAATGCGCCTTTCTAGGAGAGCAGAGAAGCTATTTCACCATATATTCCCTAATTTATAATTTGAGAAACGTATTCTCAAGCTTGCATGTTGCTTTTATATTACAGGTCCAACTTCTGATTTCAAGTATTCCCAATTTCATTTTTTTTGGATGCCTAGTTTTCCAAGTCCTTGTAGTTAATTACCTTAACATGTATTGCATCGGCCTCAGTTTGGTGTCCTTGGGAGCTATGTTTCTTTTAATGTAATGTTTGAACTTTAGAGACAAGGTGCATAAATTATAATGTGTTCTTATTTATTTCTTTGTTACAGGGAAAGGGGTTTGAAGGTTTGATCTTGCCTTAAAAGATGCTCAAATGATCTAACAATTATTTGTTTGCAGTTTCTATATGTTGCCTAAGATGATTTGTTATTGTAGATTTGGAAGTTTGAATAGGTTTTCCAGAGAATTCAGATTCAATGTCAGGCTGGAACTTCTACAGTGCATATCTGTGGCATTTTGTGAGCTGAAATTTTTATCGTCACATGAGATTTTAACACATCCTAAGGATGAGCCTAGGAACAATGTTGCAAAATGTCAATACATAAGGTTTTTCTGATATATTGCCAGTTTTCCACCTCCTTGATTCTATGTGGTGAAAAAATCACAATTTTTTGGGTTTGAAAATATCACAATGCATTGTCAAAATATTGTGGGTTGATAGAAAATATCAGCGGGGCATGCCATGTTGCAT
Organism: Pinus albicaulis; assembly: GCA_034641835.2. Classification (NCBI taxonomy): domain Eukaryota; kingdom Viridiplantae; phylum Streptophyta; class Pinopsida; order Pinales; family Pinaceae; genus Pinus; species Pinus albicaulis. Next base: position 694,735,065 of record CM076578.1, read on the forward strand.
GTAAAGTCTGATTTTTTGGAATTTTTTGTTGATTTTGAAAAGGAAAAGGGGATTGAGAGCAAAGAGCTAATTCACCGTTTTCAGCTGAGTGGAGTTGGGAAATCAAGTGATATCACTGCCATTAGTGGATTTATTGGCGAGTTGTAGTGAGAAGTGACTCTTTTTGTATTTTTTATGTATGCATAATTTTTGTTATTTATCCTGGTATTTCCAGTAAGTTTCATTCAAAACCCTTGAAGACGTTTTGTGAGATGATATTTGCAACATTACCTAAGAAACAGATATGCAGCTAGAATGGATGACAACACTAGAGGCACAAATTCAGTAAAATTACTTCCTGCCCTCCTCAACCCAATCACTTTACAAGTGAAAATATTTAGTATGGGCTATAAGGGTTTACTGGGAAAGCAATAGAGACATATATTGCAAAACAGAAAAATAGGTTCATTCTAAGGGCCACAACAAAATTACGACATTATGAAGTCGCAAAAGGGGATTTATTGACCATAGCTGATGATATCTGGATTAATTGGTGGAGGATCCCTTGGGACGAGATTTCTGATCTTTGACAGATTCTTGTTTGCTGATATTTTAATTGCTTCTTTGTTTTCTATTGAGAGGAATTGTTCTACCAGATTTCAGAGGAATGCGCCTTTCTAGGAGAACAGAGAAGCTATTTCACCATATTTTCCCTAATTTATAACTTGAGATACATATTCTCGAGTTTGCATGTTGCTTTTATATGACAGATCCAACTTCTGATTTCAAGTATTCACAGTTTCATTTTTTTTTGGATGCTAGTTTTCCAAGTCCTTATAGTTAATTACCTTAACATGTATTGCATAGGCCTCAGTTTGGTGCCCTTGGGATCTAAGTTTCTTTTAATGTAATGTTTGAACTTTAGAGACAAGGTGCATAATGTGTTCTTATTTATTTCTTTGTTACAGGGAAAGAGGTTTAGTTTACTTTTTTATTTGTTTGTCACAGGCATTGGGATGAACATACAAGTCTATGACAACAACTTAATTTAGCTTTTAGCTTAACAGAATGTGACGTGTTGATTCCTTTGTGCTAATCTGTCAAAATGGTGAAAAGAAGAGGGAAACATGTGAATATGCTTACTTTACATATATTAAGAATGAAATATGTGAATGCTACCTTTCGGCTTTTGTTATATCTTTGCCACTGATTATAGATGTATCTGCAGCTTTTGTTCATAATAACAAGCTTATAATGTGGAAGAGAGAATTACAAGTTTCAAATCTTAATGCATTTAGTTGAACTACATAGTTATTGTTAATAATAGGATTTTCTCTGCTCCACAGGGTTGGGTTTATAGTGAAACAACAGATAAATCAACTGTATTTTATTTGGAAGAATCAGGGTTTTACAACCTCATAGATTGTTGCATGAATTATACAAGTCATTCTCAACTTGTAAATGATTGTGTAAATCATGGAAGTAGTCTGCAAGGCATATGAAATGCAACCGGGTTGTTTGGTATTTCACCATTCAATAACTTGTCTTTTTGATCCTAGCAGTGTAACAGTCAAAATTCTTGTAAAATGTGATAACTCATTTCTAAAAGCGCTAAATGAAATTTGAATTTGTCTTTATGGAGCATGTTGTTCATTTTTCATCCTTGTCAAGGAAGAAATTTTTTTTTTTTTTTTTTTTTTTTGGTTTTTTGTTTTCTTTATTTATTTTTAATTAATTTAAATTTTATTTTATTTTATTTTATTTTTATTTTTTATTTTTTTAATTGAAATTTTATTTGTTTTGTTTTTGTTATTTCCGTTTCTAAACAAAAAGGTGAACATCAAGGGCAGGTTAAATTATATCTCATTCTTGTCAGTACGCTTCTAAATGATTTTTCCAGCTGTTTCTGTTATCAAATTCATTATTCATCATTTGCATGGTTTTCTTCTTTTGAGTTTGGGTTCTTTGAACTCTGGATTATGGCATCCTTAACTTTCATCAGTTCAGAGAAATTCATAAATGCCATCTAATTGGTGAAAGGATGAAAAGTCCCAAGATATTTTAAATGCTTCATAAATTTCTGAATTTCTTTTTTTCATTACTATGAAAGTGTGACTGATGTTTCTGAAGAAATGAGTACATGCATTAATGAAATTACAAATGTTTCACTGACAATATGCAATTTGCATATTGTGGTGAAATGGCAATGAGTGCAGCTACTCTTTATATGCTAATCAACACTTTAGATACAGAACTTTTTCCAACTGTTTGAGTCAACTGTAACAAATGGAAATGCATCCTGAAAACAATAAACCTTCAACTAAATATCTGACAGTTATGATGAAATGACTATTGATCTTAGGACAAGGTTACATGTCTCCCTCTTTTGCACATTAACGAATATTTCTTCAGTGTCATTCATGAACCTCAAGATATGGACAAAGTCTCTTCAGTCTCTCATGCAGGCTACACATTCTCAATCTAGAGTATGCTGTGGGCGGTAATTTCTCTATGGCCCAATCTTTACATTCATGCATATGATCGAGTTCTTTTTGTACTAATTCAAGGTCCCGTCTGGCAAACTGCATTTTGTACGGGACAAGTTTGGCACCATCTTTAAGCTTCATTGGCCCATTATTTGTTGGTACTGTTTTTATGCTTCTTTGCCTGGTTTATTTGTTTTTATGTCATTATGTTTTATTTTATAATCTCATTTTTCAGGGTCTTAGCCCTTCAGAAAAGTCAAAGGCAAAATCATTGAGGCCAATTGATACAACTGCTTCTGCTGTTAAAGGTATTCAGTCAATAGGATCATCTCATCCTTTGAACTCTCCCAAAGTTCCTCAGGGTGGGAAGCTTCTAGTTCTCAAGCCAGCAAGAGAGACAGGATCTTCTGTTTCTGTCAAACCTAATAATGGCAGTCCTGTAAAAGGAGGCAATACTGGTAGCAGCTCATTTGGTGTATCAGCTGCAGGTACCTTTGATGTCAGCGGAAATGCTAGTTTGGTGAGTTTTAGGAAGCAGAAGCCCCATGCTGACCCCAGAGCAATATCCTCATCTGGAGTGGATAGTGGGTTAGGGCCACGTGGAAAGGAGGTCAACCTTTTGAATGAGGAAAAAAAATCTGTGTCACAAGCACAAAATCGGAGTGATTTTTTCAATGCGTTGAGGAGGAAAGCATGTGAGGGTCCCAGTTCTACAACTCAGGACAAGTCTAATACATCAACACTGCATAAAGCTGATCAAGAGAATGAGAATGTACCTCTGAGCACTAAGGATTTAATAGAACTAAAGGTTGAGTGTTCTGTTGAAAATATAGCTGAGAAATCTGACATTGTTCATTCAATAGTTGAAATAGAACCCAGTGAGAAAAATAAAACCACCTTGAATGGTTTTGTTACTGTAGAAAGTGATATTGCTATTAGGGATACCAGTGAAACTGGCAGTCCAGCATCTGCCAACAGGGTTTCTGTGAAGGTTGGTTCTGAGGAGGAAGAAGCAGCCTTTCTTCGCTCGCTTGGGTGGGAAGAAAATGCAAGCGGAGAAGAGGCTCTTACAGAGGAGGAAATCAATTCTTTTTATCGGGAGGTTCGTATTCTCATTTGTTGAATGTTAATGGTTGCTTGTGTTTTGAAATGGGGCTCCAGAAATTTTCATTTTAGTTGTCATATTTTAATGGCATTTCTGAAAGTTGTATAAATGTCTCTTCTGCAGCACATGAGGACAGTAGCTGCTGATAATGCTTTTCGCCAAGGCAGCAATAGACTTTGGAACCTGAGATTTGATATGCATGTTGGAAATAATGTGGAGAGCTTGTCTTCTGGTATAGGCTCTTCAGAGTCAGCTTAGTTACAGTTTGACTGTCATATGGGAAAGAAACACTAATAGCCTGGCAAGGGATTAGATAGATATAAGATTTGGAAAATTTTGGATTGACTGAAAACATGAAAAAACTGGCTCTTACCCATGTGTTGCTTCAGAAGGTGCAAAAATAAGAGGTTGGGTAACGAAGTTCCCTTGAGAGCTTTAGATTGTCAACTTGACAAAGTAGATTGCTGTCAAAGTTGGTTAACGACAACCTGTTTTGGATGAATAGATAATTTTGCAATGTGTGCACATGAAATATATGTCACAAGAATAGCACAGAATTATGAAATACAAAGTCTGTGCTCATTAGTAATTTCCATGGTTTTACCTGGGGGTTTTGCAGAGAAAGATGTATACGATTCTTGACTTCTGCGGTTATGCAGAAAAATGGCAGTGGATGTATATTCATGATGCAAAGCGTCCTTTTCCCAGGTATGGGGTTTGTGCCTTCAGCCAATTTGTGAATTTGGATTTGACAGCAGCAAGATTGGTGGATGCTGCAACACACTGAAATTTAATGGGCTGGGAATTATCTTGTTGATCATTTTGATCCATTTTTGCTGGGAAGAAAGCTTTGGTCCTCTGATGGTTAGTCTCATTGACACTTAAAGCTAGAATATTCCAATTTTTGAGGTATACAAGTTCGAAAGATTGTATTGGGATACGAATCAATTTTGTAATCTTTTGAACTGCGATTTGTTTTATTTATTCAAAAAGGTATTATTCTTTTTAGGTGACATTCCACTTCAGGACTTGAATTTATATTTGCAGATACATACATATTAAACTTGCCTGCCATATTACTGAAACATGAATATAACATCAACAATGAATATTGATAAAGGAAGAAGCACAGTCAGTGAAGTAATAGATCGAATATCTTATATTAAATGATTTCCTGGCATCTTGCACACAAACAGTTTAGAGGTCACTCTGAAACATGCATATCGCTTGCATGGTTTGTACTAAGTAATACGATTACACGATATTTTAACTGCCCATCTAAATAAGCTTATGATTTAAATTTGTATAATGCTTTACTTAATGGATATGGTGAATATCATATACTGTCCTCCATGCTATTCTATCTATCCTGTCTGTTTATCCTAAAATCATCTATATTCTTTTGATGATGGGAAATGAAGGTGGGTCAAGGTCCATTTGCATTAGTTTTCAGGCCAACTAATTCCAGATGCATTAGGATTATTCACAATTTTCTTTTCTTGGCTGATGGTAGTGGCCGGGATGACAGGGCAGCGATCAAACTTCCAGCAAATAGTTCAAAAGAAAAATTTACAACAAATGATTTTTGAGAGGAAAAAGGCTCGAAACATAACCTAGATGCTGAATTAAAAATCTATTATGCAGACGAGAATGTTACTCTGGGATTCAGATATCCTAGAGTATTTTTTTATTGGGGAAATTTTCTTGCAGATTTTTGGTTTTTGGATGCAAGCTATATATTCAGCACAATTTCACTCATAGGGTTTCACCTAAATAATGTAGGATGTTAATCTACTATGATTTAGTGTAATTTATTAATGGTTTAAGGAGGGTGCAGTTAGGATGTGGATGTTCGTATGTAGAAATTATGTTCGGAGTGTTCTAGCATATGAATTGTCACTGAAATACTGAGTTGCAAGGTGTTTATTGTAGTTGTGAAACTCCTAGACCGAATTTTGTTATCACATGTACGGAAATGTATCTTGTACATATATGCAGACTACTTTATGTACACATAATATCGATATAGCTAGAAGAGTATAAAGCTTTAGGAAGGAGGTTATTCTGAGCTAGCAGAATCTCATGAATTTAAATTTTAATATTGGAATGTAATATGCTTGTTATCGTGAAACTTGTTTGATATCGTTTATTTCTTATCGAGGTAAAGTTGATATGTTATTGGAGGCTTAAAGTGGAAGATTGCCTGTCTACTAGTTACTACTAACCCATATGTAGATTTCTGATGAGGAATATACAATCCAACTCTAACATAGTAATAGAAGTGGATAGGGAAGCAAGGTGGTATCTGTTTTGCAGGGTGACAAAGTAAAGTTAATACACAGGCCTGTATTAGGTGTCCTACATACTTTGTTAAAAGGACTCTAGTGTTCCTGTAGTGCCTGAGAAACAAGCAGGAAAGATGGTGTCTGCCATGTTGGTATGTCACAACCAGTCTATGAACGAGGATGGCTAGTAAAGGCAGATCAGAGGTCTGTATTGTGTCCCGCAGATTCTGTCTAAAGGGACCAAGCGTTCCTGCAATGCCCGAGACAAGCAGGAGTGATGGTGACTCCTCATTGGTATGTCACACCCTAATCTACCAGTGAGGTGGCCAGTAAAGGCAGATGAGAGGCCTTTATTGGCTGTCCCACAAGTTCTGTTAAAAGAAACCTAGTGTTCCTGGATTGCCTGAGACAGGCAATAGTGACGGTGTGTCCATTTTGGAATGTCACAGCCACAATCTACCAATGAATCATAGATGTGGTTCTGCTTACCTTATCTGGAAAAGTTGTAATGAAAGCAATATTCAAGCTAATGTTTGAGTGGTGTGCTTGAAGAAAGAAAAGGATGGTCCAAGATTTTCATTGCAATGCCCACTATTATTTTTATTTATTTATTTATTTTTTAAATTCAAAGGAATGGTGCTTATTCAGCAAATTAGTAAACAATCATTATAGTTATTACTGACCTTGAAGAGATGGATTGATAACGTCTGGGAGTGCAAACAACAGACGTAAGTAAATGTGGTTGGAAGGGGGTATTTTGTAATGTTGTCCTACAATAGGATTAAGAGAGAGTACGTGATTGGAGATCATATTTTGCTAACATTGCTGGATTTCGGTGCAGCTCCTCGGGGCTTGATTCTGGGAAATCACTTCCACCAAAGAACATTGCTGGATTTTAATCAGATTGTCATTTTCCTACATGAAAAATTTAAATCACTTCTACCAAAGAACATTGCTGGATTTCTAATCAGACATTAAGATTACCTTTTTCCTGCAGGAAAAATTTATTTTATCAAAGTAAAAGCAATTCGTCGCAGGGGCCTGGACTGGTTGGTCAAAGCCCATGTCGTGATGTTTTCCTCACCATGGTTTTTAGCTCTGTGAATTTGCAGCCTTGAGGCTACTGTAAAACAAACTACAAAAACAGCATGGGAAAGAGTAGAGTGTTTCACTTCCAAGTATAACCCATGCGAGAAAATATTCCAAACCAAAGAGATACGTTTCATTCCTTTCAGGGCAACTTTTTTCAATAATCCAGTAACCAAAAGTGAAAATACTTTTTTCACAACAGTTATAATCATAGTATAATGGTATGGCAGCAGTAAAATCAGCCCTTTGTATTCTTCACCTGTCTGAATTGCTTGCTTGGATGGTGAATTAGCAAAGACTGGATTTCAATGTCAGAAAGCTGGAAAAGGTAAGGATTGAAGAAAAGTTTACTGACCTGAGTTTAGATGTCAATTCACTCAGCAATTGTCTTTGTACTTATGAGCTGAAAATCAATTCTGGAAATTGCACAAATATTGGAAAGTCAGAAACTTCATTAATACTAATATACTCGAGATGAAGTATATGCACATACCATATCCTTCTCTTGAAGTTGGTACAAATTCTTTTTGCTCGTCAAATCGAAATCCTAGTCAGGGAAAATCATCAAAACTACAATGACTAAAAAGATCTAATATGCAAAAGTCACTCCAGTGGATTCTTCAGTGTAAGATGTCATCTCCTATTCTTTGACTGTTCCACTTTAGGTTTTATCACCAAGTTTTATTCTTCAATCTTTAAGGGGAAAACAGATAAACCCTAACTTTAGACCTCCAAGATGCTCTTGGATACTCTAAGAAGAGCAAACAACCTTGATGGCTCGAGAGAGAGAGTACATGGAAGATTTGTTTTGTTTTTTTTTGTTTTTGGAGGGGGGAGTGGTGTGCTAGTAGGTGAACACAAGAGGGACACTACACTACAACCATGACGAGAATTTGTAGGTGAACACAAGTGAGACGTTATACATAAAGGATGAGTCATGCTCTAAGGTGACATGTACAATAACAACTCCAAGATGATCTAAGCTATGCAATGGATCTCATTAATCCTCCTAAGCAATGGACTCCATCGAGTCAATAAAATGTTTTGTGAAAGCTCTTGGCATCCTTGAACCTTCTTCAATCCTCTGAAAAAGAATCCGAGCTATGACATGCCAACTATGGATTATTGCCCTCCTCCACGCTGCACTACACTCATCCCATGTGGGCCACTGTGCAAGCATGGATCCTCCATGCCCCAATGAAGGGTGTCCACTAAAATGTCAAGGGAACATCAATGTTCAAGAGAGTAACACTAGCCTAGATCCATCTCAACTTTGGATCTATCGAGCGCCGAGAGGGATAAAATCTCTAGAGGTGCAAACCACTTTTTTGAGTGCAAAACTTCATGAAAGGTTTGCACCTCGAGAGATTTGATCCCTCTCGGTGCATGATAGATCCAGAGTTAAGATGGATCTAGGCTGATTTTAGTCGTGTGCAACCAAGAAAAATCTATCGAAGATATGATTAATTTTATCAATAATATGTAAATATATCTAATATTAATATAATCATTTTAAATATGCTAAAAATGTCTGATATTAACTTCGTCATTTTAATTTTAAATTTGCTTAGTTACCTCAATTTGTTGAAATGATAAAAATTGTTAATAACTTTAATGATGAAATAAAATTTTTGAACCCAAAGTGACAATAATAGTGTTGAATGATAGAAAATGTGAATAATAAGAATGTAGTCAATTACAAATAGTCTTCATTGTGATCAATCTCAAACTATTTTTTTTCTACTATTCTTATTGTCATCCTTGTTAGATTTGTCATCTTTTCATATCAATTATATGAAAAGGATAGTTGAAATCGTAAAACATTTAAATCTTTAGCTCGAACAAACATCAATACCTTGTTTCTCTTTCTCTCCAATATTAATAGGTTGAATTACTATAACACAAAAAATCAATGTACATTGTCAATAATTTTTTATGGTCAATAATTTTTGTGCTTACACTGAAATCAATGCACACTGTTAATCCAATCACTTTAAAATTAATGTACCATCATATCAGAAATCAACAGTTGCATTGAAATCAATGCATCTAATGCAAGTAATCAAATAACAGTAGAAAACAAATTCTACACTGAAATCAATGCATTTAATGCAAGCAATCAAATAGAATTAGAAATAAACATCTACACTAAAATAATGCATAGAGTGCATGTAAGCAAATAGGATTAGAAACCAACATCTACACTGAAATCACTGCATTTAGTGTAAGCAATCAAATAGGATTAGAAATCACCATCTACACTGAAGTCAATGCATTTAGTGCAAGCAATCAAATATGATTATAAATCATCTACATTAAAATCAATGCATCTAGTGCAAACAATCAAATATAATTAGAAATCAACATCTACATTGAAATCAATGAATCTAGTGCAAGCAATCAAATAAGATTAGAAATCACCATGTACACTGAAATCAATGCATTTAGTGTAAACAATCAAATAGGATTAGAAATCATCTACATTGAAATCAATGCATCTAGTGAAAGTAGTCAAATATCATTAGAAATCAATATATACATTAAAATCAATGCATCTAGTGCAAACAATCAAATATGATTAGAAATCACCATCTACACTGAAATCAATGTATCTGGTGCAAACAATCAAATAGGATTAGCAATCACGATATACACTGAAATCAATACATCTAGTGCAATAAATCTTATTCTTCTCTCTCTCCCCCCACCATATATATATCTATATCTCCCTCTATCTCTCCTTCTTTGTCTCTTTATCTCATCTCCCTAAACACACACTCTCTCACTCCATATCTATCAATCTCTATGCTCCTCCCTCCCTCTTTCCATCTCTCTCTTCTTCCCTCTCTTCACCTTTCATCTACATCTCTATTTTCCCCTTCTCTCCCTCTCCCTTGCTTCTATCTCTCTTTCCTCTTGTTGTCTTGTATCTCTCTCTCTCCATCTTCCATATCAATCCCCCTCTCTCTCCACCTTTCTCTCAATATGTCTTTCTTCTTACATCCCTCTCTCCCCCCCTCTAACTCCATCTCTTTTTCCCTCTCTCTCTCCACTCTCTCACATCCTCTCCCATCTCTCTCTCTCTCTCTCTCTCTCTCTCTTTGCACCCTCCGTGCACCCTCCAACTCTGTTACTATATCCCTCCCTCTCCTTCTCTCTATCTCTCCTTCTTTGTCTCTTTATCTCATCCCCAAACTTACATACTTTCTGTCCATCTCTTCCTTGTCACTCCCCCTCTCTCTCCACTTCTCAGTGTTTATGTCTTTCTTCTTCCAACCCTCTCTCCCCCTCCAACTCCATCTCTCTATCCACCCTTCTCCTCCTCTCTCTCAAGTCCTCTCTCTCGTCCTTCCTTTCTCTCCTCTCCCTCTCTCTTCTCGCATCACTCTCTTCTCTCTCATCCTTCCTCTCTCTCCCTCTCTCTCTCTCCCCCATCACACACACTCCCTCTCTTTTTTCCCTCCAATCCTCTCTCTTCCCCCATCACTCTCACATACACACACACACACTCTCTCTCTATCTCTAACTATGTTACTATAACCCTCCCTCTCTTCTTCTCTCCATCTCTCCTTCTGTCCCTTTATCTCACCCCTAAACATACAGACTCTCTCCCCATGTCTCCCTTCACTCCCTCTCCCTCTTCACTTCTCACTCTCTATGTCTTTCTTCTTCCCTCCTTTTCTACCCTTTTAACTCCATCTGTCTATCCCTCCCTCTCCTCTCTTCGAAGTCCTCTCTCTCGTCCTTCCTCTCTCTCCCTTTCTCTTACTTCCTCTCTCTTACTCCATCTCTCTGTCTCTTTGCCCTCCAATTCTCTCATTATCTTCCTCCCTCTCTCGTTCTCTCTCTCCCCCCTCCATCTTTGGGTTTCCCTCTCCCTCTCTTACCCTTCTTTACCTCCCTCACTCCTCTCCCTCTCTCTCTTCATTTCTCCTCTCTCCTCTCCTTCAATTTATCCCCATCTCTCTATTGTCACTTCCCTTATCTCTCCACCTATATATGTCTTTGTTCTTCCCTACCATATATATTTGGAGTTAATATATATCATGATATATTAATATATATTATAATATTATAATATGTATTATAATATAAAAAGTTTAATATTGTATTGATCCAAAGTTATTAAATTTAATTGTATGAATATTATAATATATTAATATGAATATTAAATTTAATAATAATAATAATAATTATTAATATTATGGTTAATAACGTTTTTTTTTGAATGGTGTTAATAATAATTTGGCCCATGGTATCTAGGCTTCACCTAAATAAAACTTTTTTTTTTAATGTTCTACCATATCTCTCGTTTATTTATATTTATTTCCCATACATATTTTATAAATATGGTATTTGGCCCATGGTATTAATAATAATTTGTCCCATAGGCTTCACTTAAATAAAACCTCATTTTTGAGCTTTTGTAAAAATAAAGAGGGTTATGGAGTAAATATAAAAAGAGGTTTTTATTTATTTACTATACTTCTAGTTTATTTATATATTTATTTATTTAAACCTCATTTTTGAGCTTTAGTAAATATAAAGAGGGTTATGGAGTAAATATAAAAAGAGGTTTTATTTATTTACCATACTTCTAGTTTATTTATATATTTATTTTTTAGCATACCCTGGAGTAATTATAAAAATAGGTTTTATTTATTTATTTACTATACTTCTAGTTTATTTATATATTTATTTATTTAATTCTCTTTTTTGAGCTTTCATAAATATAAAGAGGGTTATGGAGTAAATATAAAAAATGTTTTATTTATTTACCATACTTCTAGTTTATTTATACATTTATTTATTTAGCATACCCTGGAGTAAGTATAAAAAGAGGTTTTATTTATTTACCATATCTTCGATTTATTTATATTTATAAATTTTTAATATACTTGATTATTATTATTTTTATTTATTTACCACACCTTTAGAGTAAGTATAAAAAGAGGGTTTATTTATTTACCATACCTCTGGTTTATTTATATTTTTATTTATTTGCCATACATCTGTTTTGAGTATTCAAATATAATTTCTGGTTAAAAGAAAGAGATAATTATCACAAATATATTAATTATTTCAAATATATTGATTACAATTGAGCCGACATTAAAAATGTTTACATTCAATCTTTCTTACATTACATCTAATGCCTACACATATTTTCCATACTGGGTTGTAGAGCGCCTCTCGGCGCAACAACCAATAATCTTTAGTTCAAGCATCCCTTCAACAAGCTATTTTAACTATGAAAATCCAGCATAGGCTATATTTCATGTTTTCAGACCATCTAGGAGTTGAATATACACCACGTGCCCCATATTTCATTTGCACTCCAAGCATGGTGTGAACATTTTCATAGTAACCTTGAAATTTAGCACTCCCTCTTTACAAGGAAGCTCTTAACATTGACAATTGTTGATTCCCTCTACAAATCCACCACATATGCTACCTACAAATCTATGCTTGTTATGGTCCCAAAATCAACGAAATAGAGATCCATACCTACTCGATCTTGTATTATAGAGCTTGTTGTATAAGCAACAATTCATACAAGGTCATCATCATCTTGTGAACAAGAAAATCCTCATGCGCCTCAAATCCTCTGGTTATTAGACCAACTTGAATTATGTCAACTCCCTGATCTTGAGAGAATCTTGAAGTAAGAGTAACATCATGGTCAATTTCCTTTGTTCGAGAGAGTAACATCATTCTCAACTCCCTTTGTTTGAGTGAAACAATGATCCCTAGCAAGAGCATCATCATAGGGAACTCCCTTTGTTCAAGAAAATCCATGACCGTAGATCTTAAAGTAAGAGTAACATCATGGTCAATTTCCTTTGTTCGAGAGAGTAACATCGTTCTCAACTCCCTTTGTTTGAGTGAGACTATGATCCCTAGTAAGAGTATCATTACAAGGAACTCCCTTTGTTCGAGAAAATACATGACCCTAGTTTTGCATTCTATAATTCTCTTCAATGACAACTTTGGAATCTCATTGTCATACTCCATGAAGGCATCACACCTCTCCATAATTAAACAACTAGAAGGCTCATGGATGAAATCATTTTCATCATCACAACTTTCCTCTTCTATACCATTAAATTTCGTATAGATGGGAGAATCTTCTATGAGGTACGCTTGCCCTTATTGAATATTTCGCTGTTACTACATATTCACGAGCCTTTAAATATGGGACAACCACCTCCACATTCTCCTCGACCATTGAAGGATAGTATTGCGAACTAAAATATTTCACATTCTTATCAACACATGATACTATTGAAACATGTGCAATCGATGTAAATCCCAAAAATATGACCTATCATTGTGCATGTCCCTCCTGAAAGCTAAAAGGCTCTTCCAATGTCCCATTGGAATGTACATGTGCCATTGAATTAGAAAGTTCTTGTACAAGTCACCTTCTCTCACTCCTCTAGTCAAAGCTCTTAGATTAGCGAGACTACAATCACCTAATGGTGCACCATGGTCTCTCAAAGGCAACACTCCAATGTATGTTTGTCATACAAGAAATTGAAAGGAGTTTCTCCTCAAACTAGGGACCAATAAAGTGTGTTCTAACATAAGAACATCCACTGAAGGCATCCAAAATGAGATGGGAGTTAACTTCTCTCATCGGGTAGGTGGTATCATCACCAAGCTCCATTGTCATGCTTTCTTCATGCGCCTAAATCTTGTTGAATAGAGATCTGTCATATGTCATGTGTTTCAAGTTGAAAATAGTACCAGGAGAGGTGTTACCATACTTTTATCCCTTTTAGCATAGTGAGCACATTAATTAATTTTGTGTGGATAAGGTAATTAGAAGTGTTGTACCATGTACTTTTCTAATATTAAAGTCACTTGTTTTTTATAAAGTGACTTTGGGTGTAAAGTACTAAGTGTACTTTTCTAATGTTAAAGTGAGGTGAAAATCACTTTATGAGAAAAAATAGAAAAAGGTACTAGGAGACTTTTAAGTGATGGTGCCAATGTATGAGGGGGGTCATTTGAGAGAAATGATCCCAACCACACATCTTGAGATGTGAGGATTAAATCTCTGCCATTGGATCCTAGTTTTAGGGATTCAATCTTTTCCAAGGAGACAAAAGAGGAAAAGGGAGGCTCATTCTTCACTTCACACTTGAGAGAGAGCATGAGGAGAAGAGATGAGAAGAGAAACGTCATGGAGGAGAGAAATTGTAGCTAGAGAAGGGCTCAAATTCCTAGGAGATGTTGTACTTGCAACTCGATTTTCAAGGAGTAAGAGGCATGAAAATTGAGGAGAGGGGCATGAAATTTGAGGAGATTGGGAACACACAAATCAAGGTAGAATGTGCGAAAACCAAGGAGCAGACCATCACACAGTGCGAGGAGGGACAACACTAGTTTGACCCAAAATTTGAGGCACAAATTTCGAGACTGTCACCTACAAGAAGTACAATTTTCGAGGTTGATCTCAACAGTTGCCAGGCATGAATTTTGAGGAAATATAGTTAGGAATTTGCACAAATTTTGAGGCAGAATTATGGGCACGAATTTTGAGGAGTTGGGCAGAGAATTTAAAGCAAATTTTTTTGTACATAAATATTTGTGAAAATATGATTTTACAGTGGGCACAAATTTACAGAAAAGAGCATTTAATGCTACAACAGAAAAGGGAGATAAGTACTGTGTTTATTTTATGCACTTATTCTAAGTTTCTCAAGCAATAAAATCCTCCTTTGAAGACCAATTTTCCCCAAGAGGATGTGGGGCTTTTCCGAGGTCAACTTGACCAAAAACTAGTGTCTCAAATGTGTTGAATGCTTCCATAATTTTTGCATAAATTATCAACTGATAGAAAGTGAAAAATTAGTAGAAACACTCTTTAATGTTTGCAATAAATCCACACTGAAATTTATATTAGCATGAAAAAACATGTGGGTTGGGCCTAAACAAACACATGCAAACTTGTAAACTGGGTTAAGGGTGAAAATAATTTATTTTCTACATTTCAAAGCTCCATTGCCTACATACCAACCGACACTAGACATAATGTTAGAAGGTAAATGAGAAGATATGGAAAATATAATCTCAAATCAGAAGTTCATATCCTCCACTGCTACAATAATCCCATCTATTTTCTACGATGGACACTACTTGCATGATGTCCTATCTCGTGACATTGGGAGCACATCTCCTTACTAAAATTTTTCTTCCTTACATTTGTTCCATCCTCCATCTTGAGGCCTTGCTACTCTTCTTCATCTTCTAGACGAGACCGATAACATCTACTTGTCATCAACAAGATTGCAATTGGATTTCTTTTAGCACAATTTCAACACAATTTCTTGAACTTTGGTATATCTTCTTAATCACAACACCCTAAGAAAAAGGCATATAGGAAGGAGCAATTCCTTTTCAGCCAACATACACTAACTCATGATCTCGCACCTTATTTCTATTCGTTACTTATTGATCCTTTCGTTCACTAATTTTGGTCAAGAAACTCAATGTAGTATCTATCTTACTCATGCAAACCATTGGGAGTTGGTTTTGCGTAAGTGTCTATTGAGAAGCATAAGAGTTCTAAATTAAATCCAAAGAGTCAAACATCCTTTTCCCTATTGTCTTATTTGAACAACGTGAGATGAAATGGCCCTTCACAAATAAATAGTGATGATCTTCAATTTATTCCCCTTCTTTTAATGAGCCGACACAATTGTTGGATTGATAGATTTTGGAATCTCCTTAACATGTTCCTAAAGATCAACTTTCTCCATAAGAATATGAAGTTCAATCTTCCGTGGGATGAAGCCAGAGGTTTGGATGAAGTTTCATCCAACCTGTCACACTCTGTAGCTTTGAGAGTCATTTTACACATCCTGAACAAGTCTTAAGGTGTGCATAGTCAGTATTGTATGAAGTAGACAAAGCCCTTCTAGGGTACAAACGCTGCCCTCAAGCAACCTAGGGTTTCTCACCTAATGGCCTCAATTAGGTCAAGTACTTTTCCTAGGGAAATTCCAACTAAAATACAAACTCACTTTTATTCAAAAGTGATCTCAACCATGCCAAGCACTCATTCCATGTAGCAATTTGTTGGAACCCGAAATACAATGCAAACATAAATTCACCTTCACTCAAGAAGGTTTCTTAGATTTTAGCTTTGTGAAGTTTTAGCCTTAGGATTGCTATAAAACATTGTCCAAAATAATAGTGGTAAGAGAGCAATGTTTTACTTCCAAACAAGCCAAAATTTGTGATAATTCAAAGAGAAAAAATATCAAAATAAAGGGATACATTCAATGCTTTTAGGGAAATTTATCAATGAATACCAATATTTATAAATATAAATATATATATATCTATATATATATATATATATATATTTTAAATATATAGGTAATAAAAACAATGGAATCAACCCCTTGCATTCTTTAGTTATATGTCAAATCATTTAGCAATGGACCTTTCACTGTTGAATCGATGAGACACATCTCGTACGAAATAGCAATGCATAAAGAACATATATCATTGAAAATCAAATCTGAAAATTGTCGAAGTTTGGGATTGTTGGAAACTTATTAATATTCTTAAGATGAAGTACATGTACATGCCATAGCCTTCTGTCTAGTACAAATCCTCCCACTCTTTAACCCTTAGTTAAGGGAAATAAAAAAAACCCTGACAAAAAAAAGAATTAATATGCAATAACCACATCCTCGAAGGCAAGATGTCCTCTTCTCTTCTTCACAATTCCACTCGAGTTTTATCATAAAACCATAATCTAAAATCTCCAAGAGAAAAACATTAACCATAGACCTCTAATATTCTCTAAGAAGGCCAAGAAACCCTAACAACAAGAGAGCGAGAGAAGTTGGTGCATAATATTTTCTAGGCCACATCTCATCACAAGAGTGAATACAAGTGAATGAATGAACATAGTATAGATGCAAAGAATCTCTCCTTTTATTTATATGAGAGGTAAGGGAGGAACACCATGGTCCATGGTGAAGTTGTGCACAATAATGGCTCTAAGATGATGTAGTTACATGAGACATTTCCACATCCCTCTGTATTGCAGTGATCCTCCTAATGAAAGTACCCCACCAAGTCAACCAACCTTGCAATAATATTATTGAAGTATTAAGTGTTCCTAAACCATCTTCAATCCTTCAAATAGGGATCCAAGTTGCCACATGCCAACTAAGCCTTGAGGCCCTCTTATAGTTGCGCCACACTCTTCATTTCAAGTCGAGCGCTCTTTAAGTAAGTGGATCCTCCATAGGGCTCTAATGAAGGACGTCTACCAAACTATTAAGATAACTCCAACGTTGAAGGGAAGAATGCTAAGCTAGTAAGCATTTGAGGTTATAACTATCTCAATCGTGCAAAATTCCATCAAGGACTTTTTATTATGTGTCAATCCCTCTTGGACCATCTAGGTGTTAAACATACCATGTACCCCAAATCTCATGAACTAGGTGTAAACACTTTTGGAGCAACCTCGAAAATTAACAAATCAATGTCATAGGGTGTGATTCTGGGAATCACTTAAACAAAAAAATATTGTTAGATTGCTAATAAAAAATTAAGGTCACCATTTTCTTACAAGAATGGTAGGAAGAAAATTTATTCTATTGAAGTAAAAAAAATCAGCACAATGGGTTTCACTAGTTGGTTGAAGCTCTTGTGGTGATATTCCCCACACCCGGGTTTAGTTCTCCCCTTAACAATGACATGTTTAGGAGGGTTGTCATTGCTACTTAAGCAAGTTAGTTGGAATTTTTAATGAGGTGTGACATTGCGTCCCACTTCATGGTAAAGAGATTGATTATGGACAAATGAAGTATATACGAGAGTTCCTTTTTGAAGTAGAAGCAATGTGGGAAATTTTATGAAGATGTTAATGTAGGGAGGCGAAATGAACATAAGTTTCACGGAGAATTTATAGAAATCTTTACTAGAATCAATTACCAACTTTCTAAGAATCCTTTGGAGTTCTCATTTTTTAGATGTGACATTTAGTGGTTGATTTTATCATTGTTTTAAAAATTTGTGGTGTGAGTGAAATTCTGTCTTTTGTTTTTAAATTTTTTTAAATAGAATTACGACTTTTTCAATCATGATCTATAATATTATCAACAAAAATATTAAAAGAGTCTTCACATTAAAAATAAATAATATAAGTAATACCTCTTTTTTAAATTAAAATTACTATTATTTTGAAATTATAAACATAACAATTAAAATTATTACGCTAAAATCTTAAAATCAATTTCCAAATCAAAAAATAGTATCACCAATAGCATTCTTGTTTTATTTTAAAATTAATTTTTTTTTGAAAAAAATGGTGTTAGCAACTTATATATTGCAATATCTCTTTTTCAAACTTAAGATTCTATTTTTAACTATTCTTTACCTACTAACCTTTTGGAATTAAAATTGTCTTATTTCACTATTCTCTTAAAATATTTAAGCTCGCTGATTGAGATTAACGATGATGTTCCTCGAAATGAATGATTGGTATTCAAATGCATGGGATGGATGAAAGAGCATGTTGTTTGGCTGACATAAGCAATATAAGCAATAAATAAGTGTTTTCCATTTATATGTAATAAGTGCTTGCATTTCAATAGACTTCAATAGACTGAACCTGTTTGGTAAGGCTAGCGCAAGATCAAATAAATTGAATTGTTTTTAATGTGATTTTTTGAAAAGGTTTTTGATTAATTTTTTCAGTTTAATTTATCTAAAATCTGGCAGGAATTTATTGAAATTACAAGTTTGATGGATAAACTTTCCATAATAAAAGTGCTTGAAAAGTTTTTTTGAAATTACAAGTTTGATAGATAAACTTTGCATAATAAAAGTGCTTAAAAAGTTTTTTAAGATGCTGAATCTATTTATATAGTTAAAAAACCAATTCCAAAATATAATATTAAAAACAACTCAAAAAAATAAAAAAAACAAAACCAAACAAATAAAAAATTAAAATAATTAAAAATAAATTTATAAAATAAAATTAAAAATAAAATTAGTCATTTAAAAAGTGTATTTTAAAAACAGTGCAAAAAGAAATTAAAAAAATATAAAAAATATTAAATTTTTTTTATTAAAGAAAACTATTAAAAAATAATAATATAAATTATAAATTAACTGAATAAAAATGAAAATTAAAAAATGAAATAATTGATAAAATTTATTTATTAAAAAAAAATATTAAAAATTAATTATAATTTTGAATAGAAATGAAAATTAAAAAATGAAATAATTGAGAAAAAAAAAAGGATATAAGAGAATTGGAATTATAAACCTGTATTAAAAAAAGTAAGTGATGGAGGGGGAGGTGATTTTGATAGTTATAGGTTTATTATTTATTATTATTAATTTTTATTTTTATTTTTTGTTTTATATTGTATTTATATGTGTTTTTTTTTTTAATATTGTGTTAGAGTATAATTGGGTAAGATGATTTTGATAGTAATAGTGATGTTTTTTTTTGAAGTTTATGATTTCAATGATATTGCAATGTTAAATTAGTATATTTTTTAATTTAGAGGTTGATGTTAGATTTTGATTGGATACTAACTGTTAATATTATGGTTTAAATCAGTTGAAATTTTAATAAAAAAAATGAAATAATATTAGTTGTAATACTATTTCTAAATTTAATGGTTGATTTTAAGATTTTGGTTGCAACAATATTGGTTATGAAACTTATAGTTTTAAACAAGTTGTAATTTTGCCCTTGGTGCTATTGGCATAATCACTTTTCAATTTTGTGGTTGATTTTAAAGATGTAGCTTATTAGATCATGATATTTGTATGTGTCATGTATTTTTTTTGTCAACAACATTATATACTCTGGTTACAAAAACTTGTAATTTTAATTTCTAGAGTAAAAGGGTTCCACTAGTGGAACCATTTTTGACTTAAAGCTTGATTTGAGTGTTCTTGATGCAAAGATTTGAGTTCTTAATAGTAGAGTTCAAGTTCGTTGGTTGTTATGTTTAGAGTCAATTATGATTGAAGTGATGAAGATTAAATTTTTTTATGGATTCTAGAATTTAAAAGTAATATTGATAATTTCTCATTTTAAATACTAACATCTTGAACATTGTAACCTTTAGATGAAAGTAGAACCAATTTATAGAATGTGAAATAGGGTGAACATTATTTTGAAGAAACCATTTGGAAAAGTGCAAAATTAAATCAATGAATGTTAAAGGTGTTGGGAAAGTGATCCAAATTTGATCATATATTAATTTTCATTTATTTTGATGCTTTCAGAGTAGAAAAAGTGGAGGAATCGATTCACAAGACCATTTTTATTCGCGGGTCCCAATTTGGAAAATTGGGGTTTGAAACATCCTGAAAGTAGTTTGAGTTTTTAGGGGTATACTTTTTTTTTGTTTTGTTTAAGCACACCACCCCTATCATTGTTCTTCACACATATACCTTTTGAACCTTTTCAACGATGCAAGAATAATTTCAATCAGAGTCCGTATGCAAAAGTTTGTCACCTGGAAGCTAACTTTCCTATTTTGACCAACCTGATTCGAGAGGACACCACATCATCGCCATTATTCATGAAAAACGAGCTAGCCACATGATCATGTTGAATAAGACTCTAGAATATTCAATATTGTAATTATAGTTAAGAGTTGAAGGAGTCAAACTTAACCACTAGTAGGCTATCAAACTGTGTTACAACCTGGCCAATAGGAGGAAACGAGGTTCCATTCTATTTGAGCGCATTTTGTTCCATAGATGAGCAGAGTAGTTGAGAGTGGATAGGGAGAGAGGAAAAAAAGAGGGTTCGTGCACAAGTCACATGTCTCACTTCTTTTTACTTGCATCCATTTCCATTCAAAGAAAGAGAGAATGGAGCAACCTCACCTACAAGCTAGTTTTTTCTCCCAAAAGGGTTTAAATATCATATATTGTGTTATTGTGGCTTGTGAGTGATTGTTCTATTTGTTCTCTATTTTTTATGAAATTATAGTTTTCATGTAAACACAATAAACACTAATTAACTAATTCAAAAATCTGAAAAGAAATAATCCCTCATATTGTAGATTTCAGATTTGCTAATATATTTTAGTAGATCTGTTGTGATGAATTTCCCAGTGGAATATCAACGAAAATTTACAAATTAGAAAGATTTGTTGGAAAGATTTGATGAATATGCACAACTTGAGCGGACCTAGTATTTAAGAACACATGTTTGTTTGTTGGAGGTCACATGTTTGAATTTGGAGAGAAAGGGGTATGTACACCTCTATAGATTAAGTAGTAAAATTGTTGCATGAAGGGCGTCATTTGCCCCACAAATTAGGGGGTTTCATACATCAATTTGATGTTTGGCTACGTTGTGACCTTAACAAATATATTATTATTTTATCAAAGAGTAAATAAGAGAAAGAAAGGAGAAATTCCAAGTATAATAAATAATTTGGAAGATGTGAGAAAGGGTTTGTGGCTAACTCTCAACTTGTATTTTGTGTCTGCATAGACATGATACAATTCTTAACTATAAACACTAGATAGTTCATGTAACCATGTATTATTTATAGAATGAAAACCTTCATTAACCACTCACATAACCAAATCACATATCATAACATCAATATTTATATGTGGTAAAAATCCTTTATGAGGGAAACAAATTGCGACCCTAGCCAACATGGCACTTGAGGCGATTTAATTAATGCAAAAGAAAATTTTGTACACAAATGAGTTTTTCACAATCAATCATTGGCAATCCCTTCCATGTTCTTAAATAGATATCTTGGACCAATTGGGTGCTAAGCCACACATCAATAACCATTAGTATCGAGGAGAGTATGAGCTATCATATCACTCAATGTCTAGAACATTATCATGAATATCAGATTAAAATGCATCTAATCCATATTAAAGAAACAAACTTTTACCTAATAGACACATTATTTCAAGTTAAAATTAACTAAGTCCAAAAAAAAGGTTATCAACTTAACAAGAACTTGATTGAGTTCATGTTTTTTTAGAGGTTGCATTTAGTGCTGATATTTTTGCTTATTTTGAAAAGTGGTGATGAAATATCACATGTTTTTCATTTCAGGGTTAAAATTCCAACATTCTTAAACCATGGCATTGGAAACCAAATATCATGACTTGATTGACATGAGAAAAATACCCTAAAATGCAAAAGTGGTGATGCAACATCACCATTTTGTAAGGATTCAAATTTCAACATTTTTCAACCATGGTATTAAAGATGAAATATCATTATTACAAGAACTTTGAAATTAGTGCCTAAAGTTTGTCTACCTTTCTATTTTTTTCTTTCCTTTTCAAACGTTTATTTTAAACTTTGTTTAATTAAATTAAATTAAATTAATTATATTTTTGATGTTAAAATTACAAATTAATCAACTTTATGGCCTTTACAACTAGTATCTTGAAAAAATAAATTACAAAATCCACTCTAAATGTGAAAGTGCTATTATATGTTTTGTTTTTGTTTTTAAAACTAACACAACCATATAAATTAAATGACTAGTAAACGTAGATAGACATCTATCCATGATAAACATCAAAACACTTACATATAATACATCTCACATTGTTAAAATAAAAAAAAACCCATAAAAATTAACTATATTATTATTATTATTATTAATTATTAAAAAATTAATATATAAATTAAATATTTATGTAACAAGATTCTTAACCATGGAGATTCACCCTCACTTTACCATGAAGATTCACCCTCATTTTACCATGAAGATTCTTAATATTAAACAGGCTTTGTTAGAATACCATGTTTTATCAATAACACATGCCAAAAAAATCCTATCTCATTTCAAATGACACTTGCTTATGTAACATTTTTTCAATTAATCAATTTAATTAAAGATACAAAAAGGGCATAACTACTTCGAAGATAAATCTCAACCTTTGATTTGTGCATATTATTAAGAATATCTTAGAATATTATGTAGAGGTTGAATCCCTACCATCCTCCTAGTAATTATTGATAATTAAATTAAAATAATGGAAGTTCCCTTTTTTGTTTTTTTTTGTTTTTCATGGTGGTTCACGAATCCATGTGCCCGCACACATGAACCCTGTTACATCCACGGTCTGAAAATCTTGATAGACCCTCCTGAGGGGATCTATCCTCAGCTATACATGCGAGGCCTAACCCCGTGGGCGTCAAGGAGATTTGATCCTGTGACCTCCCAACTGGAAAAGTACTTAACAACGAGGACTCAACCGATTGAGCTAACCCTTGGGGCTTAAATTATGAAAGTTCTATTCCAAAATAGACACACTTATTGACGTGATGATGATTTTTAATATATATATATATATATATATATATATATATATATATATATATATATATATATATATATATATATATATATATATATATTGCCGGTCAACCATTTTTTATTAATTCATCAAAGAAATACAACAAGTTTGCATGAATATGACTGCTCTCCCAACCTCACTCTTACCACATTTATTAGCTAGGAGGGAAATACAAAAACTGAGAGAAAAATGCCAAAATTTACATCGTATCCAGAAACAAAATGAACGCAAAGCCCAAAACACATGGAGAATGAAAATACAACCCACCACCATCAAAGATTTTGAGGAGGTGCCGGTGCATGTATGATACTAAGTATGTCCGGAAGTCTAGGATCACTGCGAACATGGAACTCCAGATGATAATTATGACCCTCAATTTGATTAAGCCACTCATTTTTTCACCTTTGATTTCACCTGAGAGAGGCCAACCCCTCAAGGATTTCCCATTTATTATGTTGAAGATCATTCATGAAAGATATCCCTTCATTACGGTCTTCGTGCCTCTGCTTCCCCAATTCCGCCAAGCGTGTCGTGACATTATAGAGTTGCAAGTCCAAAGAGTCCAAAGAGGGTGGAATATCCACGCGGCCAACAGACGTAACACGATCATCAACCAACAACATCCACACCCCCATCACTTTCCATATGCCCCACTTGTCCTCCATGACCCGTTGGTTGACCTTGAGGACCCAACCCCAACCAGGCACACCCACATTGCCGAAGCATTGGCCCAATTTCACCAATCCACTAGGACCAGGTTCGGTATTTCACCCATGCGCCGAAGGCCGACAATGTTATCCAACTTCTAATTTCAAAGATGAGAGTGCCTCTAGGCGCCACACAATCAGTCACCAGAGTCACATAAAAAACCCCCCAAATTCCCTGAGCCACCCCTTGTCTACTTTGTCCCAAGTGGCCAAACAACTAATCACCTAGGTACAAAAGCAGAGGACCCAAAACTCCAAATTCCCACCCCTAGCCTCAAAACAACTAGGAGACAAGAGCACACAACTATTACCACTACAACCCAAAAAACCCCGTATGAAGCCGCGAGCCACAGGAGAAGAAGACGTAGGTAAAATAAGAAGACACTACATTCATACTTCCTACACAAGAAATGTTCTTAGGGCCAAGGAGTAGGTAAATATTACTTACTAGATGGGCATTAGAAGAAGCCTAATCCCCCTCGGTTCAAATGATGAGACAATGCAGAGAAGCACTCTCCCACTCTAGTCTTATATAACAACGAGGAAATTGATAACTAGTTGAAACTCCTTGATCCCACATCCTATGAATTAGTTCACCACTAGAATCACACTGCAAACCTTGCCAGTGTTGAAAGTCAACAAGAAATTGCAGCACACACAGTAGTGTGGGACCATAGGTCCTAGCGATACATTAGTGTGAAAGCCAAGTTAATTAATAAATTGGTGCAGTGTTTAATTTAATTTTCCCTTAATTAAATTGGACAATAAAATGCAATATTATCTCATAATCACTTGTAATAGTTAATTGAGTGTGATGAACTCAGTTAGCTCATGAATTTCGAGTTGAGGGTGGTTGGTGAGGCATGCAGAGAGATTCTATTAGTTATGGAGTTCGAGTTGCAATTAGTGCATTAGTTTAATGCATGAGTAATCAGTTAACTCAGTTAGGTGAGTTAAAGTTAGTTGAACTAGTTGTAACTGTTTGTTGCACTAGTGAGAGATCAAGTGAATTAAATCAGATTTAATTCACAATCAGTGATTTTCCATGCAACTGATGATTTACTATTAATAGCTGCATGCATGTCAGTTCGAGTGGAGACCCAGTTGAGACAAAGGTTAAAGGGATGTTAACTGTCAGTTGTATCATTAGTAGGTTGCCTGCATGCAACCAAACATCCATTGGATTGCCCATGATCCTTGCGTAGTTTAGGAAGGCTGAAATTCCTAAAGAATAGGGGTTGCATTCATCAGGAATTGCGCAAGCAAGGCAGGCTGATTAGAGGCAGGAAATTGGCTAAGTGTTTGTCGATTTTGTCCGGGTCAGTGTGAGACAATAGGCAGAGTGTAGGAGACTCTTGTGATAAGAGCGCATTGTAATTGTTTCATGATTCCATGGTGAATATACAATAGAAGATAGAGGGGTTTTGAGTGACAAGCTTTCCCCGAGAAAATATCTGTGTTGTGGTTTGATTTGATTCTTTCTTTACTTGTTGTGATTGGTGATTGTGTTTATTTTCCGCAATTGATTTGTAGAAGGATTCAGTATCTAGATTTAGTACATTTCTTGATTGGATTGAATCCATTGATATACATATGTTTTTATAATTTCTACAACCAACACGCAATAGCCTTAGATTTAGAAATGACTAATCTAAAGAGCATGCATAGGTTGACAGCTTGTGCATACTCGTCATTGCCATTACCACCCTCACAATCTCCCTTAACATGAGATACCAATTTACATAACCGACTTACCAACCTAATTATAAATTAGACGATTGTCCTCTTGAACCTGCCAGGATCTTGCCGCCACTTGTCCTTGACACACTGCATGTGTCACCTTATAATTGTGTGGGAGGGTCAAATCAACTCCTCACCTTTCCAGGATTTCCAAGATCGTCCACCCCCATCAAGGCTTCTTTTTCAATATCTAATACAATCCTTAATTAATCAGACCAATTGGAGGACAACAAAGGTGGCCAACACTGAGATATCGAAATGTTCTAATTAGACTCCCTCAATTTGCAAGCAGGTCGAAAAGAATAGGGATTGCATTCATCACGAATTGCGCAAGAAAGGCATGCTTATTAGAGGCAGGAAATTGGCTAAATGTTTGTCGATTTTGTCCGGGTCATTGTGAGACGATAGGTAGAGTGTAGGAGACTCTTGTGAGAAGATTGCATTGTAATTGTTTCATGATTCCATGGTGAATGTACAATAGAAGATAGAGGGGTTTTGAGCAGCAAGCTTTCCCAAGGAAAATATCTGTGTTGTGGTTTGATTTGATTCTTTCTTTACTTGTTGTGATTGGCGATTGTGTTTATTTTCTGAAATTGATTTGTAGAAGGATTTAGTATCTAGCTTTAGTACATTGCTTGATTAGATTGAATCTATTGATATACATATGTTTGTATAATTTCTACATGGTATCAGAGCACAGGAAATCACTATAGTGGAGGAGAAGTTGAGTTTGTGACTGGATAGAATTCGAATTTGCAAAAGTATTCTTGGTGCTACTGGAGAATCAAGATCGAGATGGCTTTCAATGGCTTGATATTGGAGTATGCACTCGAGGGAAGTTCCAATTATATTGCATGGAAAGACAGGATGGAGGCAATACTGGAGGACAATGGGATGAAAGAATTCATTGATAATGACATTCCTAAACTTGCTGTAGCAGATGCCGCAAATCTTGATGCTTGGCAAAAGAAGGTTGCAAAGGCGAGGAGGATCTTACTGGAGGGAGTACAATACTACATTGTCTCAAGTCTCCATGGAAAAGTGACACCATATGCAATGTGGAAATCTTTGACAGATCTGTTTTAGAGCAACAGTGATCATAGAAAATTGGCACTGAAGGGAAAGCTCAGGAAAATCAAAATGGAGAAAGGCGACACCATTCCGAAATATTTAACAAAGTTTGTCCAATGTCGAGATGAGCTTGGGAGCATCAGAATTACTGTCGTGGATGATGAATTGGTGAGCCTAGCTCTTATAGGACTTCCTAAGAGTTGGATCTATAAGGTGAAGTAAGCGGCAGATGGGAGTGTGGAGAAGTACAAGGCTAGATTTGTGGCCTGGGGATTATAACAAGTTGAGCGGATTGAATATGAGGAGACTTTCACACCGGTTGTGAGATACTCATCGATTAGATCTATCCTTGCACTCTCAGCGCAGATAGGGGTGGCAGATTCATCAGATGGATGTGAAAATTGCGTTTCTCAATGGAGTTATTGAGAAAGAAGTGTACATAGAGAAACCTAAAGGTTTTGAGATATTTGACAGTGAGTGGCATGTGTGCCGACTCAAGAGAGCACAGTATGGGCTGAAGCAAGAACCTCGTGCTTGGTACACTCGGATTGACAGCTATTTCACCGGGTTGGGCTTCACCAAAATTGAAGCGGATGCAAACCTATACCAGATTGTAGTTGATGGTAAGCTCTTGATTATTTTACTTTATGTTGATGATCTAATTTTGATAGGTGATGAGCAGATGATAACTTCTTGCAAGGAGGATCTTTCAAGGGACCTCGAAATGAAGGACATGGGACTCCTTCACTATTTCCTTGGTTTGGAAATATGGTAGTGGGATGTTGAGCTATTTGTTTCTCAAGGAAAGTATGCCAAAGAGATTCTGGGTAAGTTTCACATGGAGAGTTGTAAGCCCATGAATAATCCTCTTCCAGGAAATTGGAGGAAAGAGGATGCTACTTCAGGAGAAGTAGTGGACGCTACTATCTACA
The DNA here is from genome assembly GCA_034641835.2 of Pinus albicaulis. Taxonomy (NCBI): domain Eukaryota; kingdom Viridiplantae; phylum Streptophyta; class Pinopsida; order Pinales; family Pinaceae; genus Pinus; species Pinus albicaulis. The sequence goes on from CM076578.1 coordinate 694,762,812, forward strand.
GGCAGCTAGTGGGTTCACTGATTTACTTGGTGAACAACAGACCATACATTTTCTATGCAGTTAACCATCTGAGTCAAGCTATGGTTAAGAAGAACAAGCTCTTTTGGAAGGCGGGGAATCATGTCTTGAGATATCTCAGGGGCACTACATAGTATGGATTATAGTACATATGGATAGAGGGAGTGAATCTTTAAGGCTTTATGGATGCAGATTGGGTAGGCAGTCCATCAGACAGAAAGAGAACATTAGGAGGGATCTTCAACATAGGATCGATAACAGTTTCTTGGTACAACAGGAAGCAACGATCCGTGGCACTCAGTTTAGCTGAGGCGGAGTACATGGTAGCAAGTTAGGCTACATGTGAGGCCATCTGGATGAGAAAGATCTTGGTTGGTTTGTTTGGTTTTCAAATGGATCTGACTGTGATACATTGTGATAACAAGAGTTGCATAAAACTCTTAGTTAATCTAGTATTCCATGATAGGTCCAAGAACATAGACATCCGGTACCACCATCTCAGAGATTGTGTTCAGAGGCGCATTATGTTACTTCAGTACATTCCGACGGAAAATCAGGTTGCAGATATTCTGACGAAGGCGCTCGCCAGGAGAAAATTTGAATACCATAGAGGCAGGATTGGGGTGGCAGATAATCCCTTTCTTTTTGAGAGGGAGTGTTGAAAGTCAACAAGAAATTGCAGCACACGCACTAGTGTGGGACCACAGGTCCTAGCGATACATTAGTGTGAAAGCCAAGTTAATTAATAAATTGGTGCAGTGTCTAATTTAATTTTCCTTAATTAAATTGGACAATAAAATGTAATCTTGTCTCATAATCACTTGTAATAGTTAACTAAGTGTGATAAACCCAGTTAGCTCATGAATTTCGAGTTGAGGGTGGTTGATGAGGTATGCAGAGCGATTCTATTAGTTATGGAGTTCGAGTTGTAGTTAGTGCATTAGTTTAATGCATGAGTAATCAGTTAACTCAGTTAGGTGAGTTAAAGTCAGTTGAACTAGTTGTAACTGTTTGTTTCACTAGTGAGAGATCAAGTGAATTAAATTAGATTTAATTCACAATCAATGATTTTCCATGCAACTGATGATTTACTATTAATAGTTTCATGCATGTCAGTTCCAGTGGAGACGCAGTTGAGACAAAGGTTAAAGGGATGTTAACTATCAATTGTATCATTAGTAGGTTTCCCGCATGCAACCAAACATCCATTGGATTTCCCATGATCCTTGCGTAGTTTAGGAAGGCTGAAATTCCTAAAGAATAGGGATTGCATTCATCAGGAATTGCACAAGGCAGGTAGGCTGATTAGAGGCAGGAAATTGGCTAAGTGTTTGTCGATTTTGTCTGGGTCAGTGTGAGACGATAGGCAGGGTGTAGGAGACTCTTATGATAAGAGTGCATTGTAATTGTTTCATGATTCCATGGTGAATATACAATAGAATATAGAGGGGTTTTGAGTGACAAGCTTTCCTCGAGAAAATATCTGTGTTGTGGTTTGATTTGATTCTTTCTTTACTTGTTGTGATTGGTGATTGTGTTTATTTTCTGCAATTCATTTGTAGAAGGATTCAATATCTAGATTTAGTATATTGATTGATTGGATTGAATCCATTGATATACATATGTTTTTATAATTTCTATAGCCAACACGCGATAGCCTTAGATTCAGAAATGACTAATCTAAAGAGCATGCACAGGTTGACAACTTGTGCATACTCATCGTTGCCATTACCACCCTCACAATCTCCCTTAACCTGAGATACCAATTTACATAGTCGACTTACCAACCTATTTATAAATTAGACGATTGTCCTATCGAACCTGCCGGGATCTTGCTGCCACTTGTCCTTGGCACACTGCATGTGTCACCTTATAATTGTGTGGGAGGGTCAAATCAACTCCTCACCTTTCCAGAATTTCCAAGATCGTCCACCCCCATCAAGGCTTCTTTATCACTATCTAATACAATCCTTAATTAATCAGACCAATTGGAGGACAAAAAAGGTGGCCAATACTGAGAGATCGAAAGGTTCTAATCAGACTCCCTCAATTTGCAAGCAGGTCGAAAAAATTATTACTTGATCTCAACGAATAAGCTGTAATAACATAAGGGTAATAAAGCAACAAGGATTGTATTTGATGGAACATGAGATCTAGTCACCAACTCTTTATTACATTCTGCACTGGAGATCCGTCAACAATTTTTGAGCCATAGTTATTGTCGATTATGAGTCGCCATCAATCTGGGTACTACTCTAGCCCTCGTCACAAGCCAAAAACAAGCCTCATTCTAGGGATTTAAATTCTGCGACATTATTACTCATGTGGCCACAATATCCCACATAAAACTGAAGTCACTTGCCCATGTCATCCCTGAATATTCCGCCATACCCCACCGATCCCGTATTACCCTTAGAAGCCCCATCGAAATTCAATTTTATAAATCCTTGAGGCGGGAGTGAAAGTACCACGGGGGACATCCGAAACCCACAAGGTTAACGCATGACACTCGGGGCAACCAAAATTTTCAAGAGTTCTATATCTTTTAAGATTTGAGCCTCGTCCCTTTCGACCTTCCAGTTGTCATCATCCCACTTTTCTAAGAGAATTGTTTCCTTAATATTTAGCCTCATTTTCTTCCACACCTCTTCCCATGTGTTCTTGTAATTCTTAAAGATGAACCTGTTGTGAGCCTTCCAAACACTCCATGGTAGTAAAACCGAGGATATCACCCAAGCCCTATTCATAATCGAGTTTTCGCACATTGAGGTTCCCCACGATTCAGATCTTTCCCCAAGGATATTGTGAGACCTGTCAAGATATATAAATAAGGATTTGATCCGTGTCAAAAAAATTTCCATCCTTAAGAAAGTATTGAGAAGATGTTCTGTGCTCTCTTCTTGCTCTTAACAGATTGTGCACAATGACATACCTTCAATTCCTTTCTTAAGTAAGACATCCCAGGTTAACAATTTACAACACCCAATCAACTAGAGAAAACTTGCTACCTTTGGCCACAACTTCCCACCCACACCCTTCGCTAGTACAACTCCTTTGGAAGATAAATAGGATTTTATAGGAGGCTGTATGCTTCTTGAATGTTGAACATGCCCTGAGTTTTGTACCCCCATCACAACCTGTACCCATCCCACGCCACCTAGATTTTCCTTTCATTTAGGACTGACTCTAGAGTTTTCCATTCCTGGCCGGAGTTCTCACTATTCTAGTCATCCTTATTTTTCCATACCCTCCATTGGCCTTGAGTAGTATCACCCTTCCAGAAATCCACTACAACCATAAACCCCAACCTTGTGGTGCTTTCCTTGATGCCTCTCAACTCCTCTTGATTCTCTAGCCTCATAAATTGGTTCCACGATTCTTCCCAAAATATGGCTGTGCCCCCATTCCTGATTTCCCAAAACAAGTGTTCCTGGATAAAAGATATTTGTTCCAACGCCAATTTCCAAATCGATGACCCCATTGGGAAATACGAGTGCCTCAATATTTCAGCATGTGCTGTAATCGAGCATTATTTTCTTTGCCATATTTGTTTCCATAATTTCGGCCCCTCTTGAATCCATCTCCTTCATAATTTTGCACCATAACTTTATTGAGTAGTTTAGGATCTCTCATTCCTAGACCCCTCCCCATTTTAGCATACAAAACTTCTCCCAATTAACTAAAGTCCACTTTTTAGCCTGTTGAGCGGGCCTTGCCATAAAAAAAATTGAAATCTTGACACAATGTCTTTATAAGCAACTCTAGGGGTAGGTAGCACCGAAAATTGATAGACTGGAAGAACTTGCAACACAAACTTTAACATAATAAGTCGTCTGGGAAGGTTTGATGCTTTGAACGTCTAGTTATCTAGTCACCTCAAAATATTTTCCTTGATCTCGGACCAAAGGGGGATGCTTGGCATGTTATCCACAAGGGGAATACCAAGGTATTTAGCCGGTAAGGATCCAATTTGAAATCCCATAATTATTGCTAGGTTCCTTTGAACCAACATATTGGTATTAAAGAAATACATGCAAGAATCAAGGTACCAGATGCCTCTTGGAAATCTGAAAGGACTTGCTTCATCACCCTTATCTTTTGAATCAATGGTTCACCAAATATGATAATGTCATATATATATATATATTCTCAAACATCAATTTAAAAAAATAAACAACAAAAAACCACCTTTATTATTAAAAAAAATGAAAAACTACCCATCTTCTTTAAACATTATTTTTAAACCTCAAAAAATCCCCAAAATATGTATATATATATATTTTTTGTAAGCTTGGTAGGACTACATCTTCATCATGTCTAATATATCACCCCGATCGGGTGGGGAATTGAACCATTGAATTCACATCAAGGAGTGCCTTCACAATGCATCAGATCACCGTCTATCCAAGACCCCGTGGACATATTTTTTAAAATTAAAAATACATATAAATGAATAAAAAAACAAAAAAAACAAAATACATAAATTAAAAATAAAAATAAAAATATTAATATACTAAAAAAATATAAAATTAAAATTGTTAATTAAAAAATTACAAATATAAAATAAAAAAACAAAAAATAAAACGAAACAAAGCACAAGTCACATTTTGGTTTAGGGGATTTCTCCCCGATAATGTTTGCTCTAGCACTAGTTGTGTAGGGCAAGTAAAATGGGGAGGGGCGAATGCAAGACATTGCTCCTCAAACCTCAACACAACACACACACACACACACACACACACACACACACACACACATATATATGTGTTAATTTTGATTTTAAATTGTTGTTCTATTTATTTATTTAATATATTTTTTGATTTTTTATTTTTTTGGGTTATATATAATTTATTTAATTTTGTTTTTAATGTTTTTATTTTTGTTTTTTAAAAGTCGTTTTCTCCATTTTCTTTTTTGGAAAATATTCATTCGTAAAATATTCTTAAAACAAATTGTTTTGTTTATTTTAGATCTCTCTAAATGTATATTTTAATATATATATATGTATGTATGTATGTATGTATGTATATATATATATATGTATGTATGTATGTATGTATGTATGTATGTATGTATGTATGTATGTATGTATGTATGTATATATATATGTATGTATGTATGTATGTATGTATGGGGTAAATCACCGCTATAGACACACTAAGGTGAGCAATAAAACCTTCCTTTCTCCCGAGAGTTGCATTGATAGGCTGAGAGTCCCCCATCTTGTCTTATTAAATCGCACATAGTGAACAACTGGGAGAGGGTGGGGATCCCAAGACCCCCTATATTGCTTGTATTTTATTTTATTTATTTATTTTTTAAAACTGTTTTAATTTTTTTTTCGTATTTTTTTAATTATTCAATTCGATTTTTCTTTTAAAAGAATTTTTTTTTTAAACTCTTTTCTACAAAAAAAAATAAAAAATTTGCATTATGCTATTTTTGTTTTGGAAAAAATAGTGTTTTTTATGATTTGGTTTACACTAATGACGATTTTATAGACTATAGTTAAAAAATGTTGCATTTTTTATGCCCCATTAAAAAGGGGATCATGTTGTCTTTGGCCATAATTTCAAATAAGAAATAATTTTAACTTAGAAAAAAAATGGTCAACTCTTTGATTTAGGTGTTGAATTTGAAGGTTTTTTTTTTTTTTTTTTTGAAATAGATAGATGGGTAATTTTTTATTTTTATTTTTATTTTTATTTTTTAACATGATCAGGTAAGTTTTATTTATGAAGATAGGTTGGGCTGCAGCCTAAACAACCCCTGTTACATAATTTTTTTTTCCAAAAATCCCGACGAGTTGAGTTCTGCTTTTACATAATTGGGGTTTAAGGGATTGGAAACGAGATAGGGGCTTTGTCATTTTTTGAGAGTTCTCCTTGAGCTAAGAGGCAACCTGCATTTGCTTTTGCGTCCGCTTCCTTGTTTAGATTTCGTAGAATATGGAAGGAGCTGGAGGTGTAATTTTGCAGCACTTTCCTGAGTCTTTGTAGAGTCTTGTTGAGGGCCGGGTTGTTGAAATGATCGCCAGTGTTTATGATCTTAATTAGGATTTCCGAGTCTCCGAAGACCTGTATGTCTTCTTCTCCATGCTCTTGCGCGATCTGGAAAGATTTGAGCAGTCCTAATATTTCTGCTTGATTGTTAGTACTCTGCCCAAGACCCCAACTAAAGCTGATTTTACTTTGCCCTATCCAAGAATAGATAACTCCCCCTGCTCCAGATGTTCCTGAGTTTCCCTTGGAATCTCCATACAAAAAAATTGTGGCTTTTTCCCGATTCTTCCACCAAGTCTCGCGGATCTTAAGCCTCCACTCAAGATTGTAACAAGGTCGAGAGGGGGTCTTTTTGCTGGAGGCAGTCTTCAAAGGCGCACCAATCCAACTTATCACATCTGGGGAGAGTTTCCTGTCTGTCTTGTGGGATAGATTCGCCAAGGACTGAATGAGCAGAGCTTTGCCTTTGGCTGCTACCACTGTGGGGGATCTTAGTCTGCTGTTGAAGATGGCATCGTTCCTTGCCAGCCGTACTTCCCAACATACGAATTTTGGGATGAAAAACCATATATTAAACCACATATATTTTTTGTTTAATTCATGGGGAGAACACCCTGTCCACGTGATGAAGAGCCTTGCTATCGTGATCCGCAATGGGGCTTGAAATTCCAACCCATGCAGAGCTTTCGCCCAGAATTCTTGGGTAAAATCATAGTCTAGAAATATGTGTTCAATTGATTCCAATGCTGCGCAGCAGAGCGAGCATCTGTGTGGGCCAACGATACCTCTTTTTGCCAAATTTTCGCCAGTCAGGATGTGCTTGTGAATGAGGATCCAGGAGAAGAAATTGACCTTTGGAAGGCCGATAATATCCCAGATTTTCTTCCAGAGAGATGGGGAGTGAATGGGATTGCTGAGTTGGAGGGAAACAAAGCCTTGCACAGCAGAGAAAGCTCCCGTCTTTCCCCAACCCCACTTGTCATTTGTGCGTCGATGGATCAGAGCCAGCCCAACGAGTGCAACTAGAAGGATAGTTTATTGAGGATGCAACCAATCCAGAGGGCGAGGGATATTCCATTCAATCCAGTTAACAACAACATCCCAGGAAGAAATGTCTTCCAATTTACTGAAGCCAAAATTTTTTAGCCAATCACGCAGATTTGCGATTTCATGAGCTGTGTTGAATGGTTGGAGACCCATAATTTTTTCTTCCCATAGACTGATATTTTTTCCATTGCCTGGGATTCTGTTGAGGTGCTCTTTGAAAAAATCCTAGTTGCGACTACAAAGCTTCCAAAGGGTGGTGCCCTTACTAGCAGCTCCTTCCTCCATATTGTTCAAGGAGAGCCCATGCATGTATTTTTTGATGTGGACTTGAGATCCATAAAATATTTCCACCCAAGACCAGATTGGCTAGCTCAGGATCTCTAACTTGCAGGCCTCCATCTGATAGAGATCTTTTCACAATGTCCCAACTCACCAAGTGGAATTTTTTCTGATTCCCCTTACCTCCTTGCCACAAAAATTTTCTTAACAGCTTTGAAATCTATTCAATAATTAATTTAGGAGCCAATAAGAAGGTAGCCTAGTATAAAGGGAGGGAGGAAAGAACAAATTTCACCAGGATAAGATTCCTAGCTGTGGTGAGCCACTGACCTCCCCAAAATTTCATTTTAGCCTTGATTTTGCTGAGGATCTTGGCCCAATGGAGGGCCTTGTTGATGCCTAGGGTCAAAGGTAGGCCAAGGTACTTGATTTTATCCAAGCTAGAGACGTCCACATAGCCAAGAACTTGGGTAATCCGATTCATGGTTTGCTGATCAATCTCCTAGCGATACATTGCACTTTTTCTCCTATTGACTAGGGCTCCAGAAACTCTGCAGACGCTGTGAATAACCTCATTGAACGCCCTTGCAATATTTAGGGAAGATCCCACTAGGAGTAAAGAATCATCAACAAACAAGGCATGGTTGATTGGCTCAGAGCCTCTCACACCCCTAATTCCAGGAAGAGTCCCTTTTATCTTCTCCGCTGTCAGCTTCTGACTAAGGGAGTCAGCCATCAAAATGTACAAGAAGCGGGACAGAGGGAAACCTTGTCTGATGCCCCTTGAAGCATTGAAGTAACCGACTAGCCTACCATTTATTAAGGGGGCAATCCACAACTCTCCAATACAAGCTTTAATTAGCCTTATAAAATCAGAGCAGAAGCCTAAAACATAAAGAACTTGGAGGAGAAAAGTATGTCTTACCTGGTCGAAGGCGTTCGCCATGTCTAGCTTGATAATTATCCCTTTCTCATGATGTTGGAGGCTAGAGTGAATGGTTTCATGCACTAGAGCCACATTGTGAAGAATGTGCCTTCCTTTAACAAACCCACCTTGACTGATAGAGATAAGATTTTCCAACAGAGGCTTGAGTCTATTTGCCAGAAGCTTCGAGAGGATCTTGTAGGATGCATTGCAAAGCGAAATTGGCCTGAAGCGATCAAAAGAGACAGGGTTCACTTCTTTTGTAATAAGATCTAGGAAAGTGGAATTTATGCTTTCTCCCACTTTGGCTTTCTACTGGAATCCCTTTATCATTTAGATTAGGCCAGCCTTTATAATATCCCAACAAATTCTGTAGAAGTGAATGGAGAAGCCATCAGGACCAGGAGCTTTGTAGGGCTCCATCATCCAAATGACGTTGCTGATTTCCTTTTCCGTGAACGGCTTCAGGAGGCTAGAGTTGTCCTCTTCCTCTATCAGTCTTGAGATGTGAGTGAGAAAATCTGAAAATTCCTCATTGTTTGATCCATTTTCTATGTACAACTGCTGAAAGTGAGAGGTAGCAGCCTTTGGCGTAACTCAACTATTCCTTTATGCATAGTCCCATCTAAGGAGGTGATTTTTTCTATGTGGTTTCTCAAGAGGCGAGTTCGGATTTTCTTGTGGAAGAAGGCTGAATTTTTATCTCCAGATTTGAGCCAGAGATTGCGTGATTTAAGTCTCAATGTCTCTTCCTCAACTTCAAAAGCATAGATAGTGATTTTTTGGGCTGCTTTCTCACTCTGCATTTCTGAGGAGGTGATGTCTTGTTGTTCCATGTCCATTTGCAAATCTAGCAGCCTCTCAGTGGCCTGCTTTCTAAGACTAGTGGGGGAGCAAGAGGGATTTTTAAACCATTCTTTCAGGGCTGTTTTGGTGGCCTTGAGTTTTTGTTCCCACACATAAATAATCAATCCACTGACAGGGATGGACCAAGCTTTCGATATTTTCTCCATAAACCCATCCCTTTCTGACCATAGTGGGCTGAATTGGAAGGGGATGGGCCCCAGGTTTTCCTCTTCTTCCAAAAACAGTAGGATAGGTTTATGATCATAAGTCAATTTGGGCATAATTTTGGTGGAGATTATCTTCTTCTCGGAGAGGAGGGTGCTCTGTATTAGAAATCTGTCAAGCCGAGCAGAAATGTGCTCATTCCATGCTCTATTATTTGACCAAGTGTAGAGCCCTATTTTAGGTTTGAAATCAAGTAAGTCCCGATCTTGGATCAAGTATTCTACAAGGGGGAGGATGTGATCCTTGCTTATAATGCCTCCTCTTTTCTCCTTTGGTTCGAAGACAAGGTTGAAATCTCCATCTAGGATTATATTCTTAGGTGTGTAGGCTTCAAGAAAGTCCGAAGGGGTTTGCCAACAATCCTTTTTTCCGGCATAGAGGACCGGAACATAAATATTAAAGAGGGCGAGGGTGGTCTTACTCACTAGATGTTGGATTTCAGTGTAGATCCAATGCTGCGTTTAGAAGGAGCTGTCGAGATGGAATTTTTCATCCTTCCAGAGGGTGGAAAGCCCACCGCAAGTACCCATTTCACTTACTACTTTTCCGACTTTTATTTTCCATTTGTTTTTACTAAGTTCTAGAAGGGCTGCCCTTTATATTTTAGTCTCTTAGAGCATGAGGATATCAGAGGTTTCATATTTCAGGAGGTTCTTCACTGCTTCCACTTTTGAGGGATTCCCCAAGCCTTTGCAATTCCAAGAGACTATACACATTATTTTCTTGCATAGGGCTAGGCTTTGGGAGGCCTGGTTCAAGTGTTTCTGCCTATGGACATCTCAATCGTAGATTGGCTGCCTTGCATTTTTTGGTTCTCATCCTCTTCTTCTCTTGCCTCTATGTGAGACTTCCTCCTGACTCTTTTCGAGGGCCTCTCGAAATTTTCTTTTTCCGAAGATCCAGAGGATTCAGGGGGCTTCTTTCTTGTCATCTCTGCATAGGACGGTGAGGTGGAGGCTCCTCTTGGAGATCCGATTTGTATTGAGGAAGTTTCTTCCTATATTTTGTCTTCTGCTGTTGGTTTAGGCTATAGTTCCGTCGCTTCAGATTTTGTTGCAGCTTGTGGTTCTTCTAGGGTGCTTAGAATTTAAAAAGGATTGGAGTTTGCATATGTACTTGGAGGGATAGAAGGACCCTCCCCTTGTGTCGCCAAGGTAAGGGAAACACTACCTGTTGGCTTACTTTTCCCTTTTGATCTATTGTTTTGTTTATTAGAGGCAACTTTCTGGACCTGCGTCCATTGATTCTCCTTTGAGGTCTTGGTCTCCTCCACTGTTTTCTTTTTGCGATATTTGGCGATGTGTCCGTAGCCATGGAAATACCAAAATTTAAATGGGAGCCGCTCGTAATCAATCTCTTGGATGTGAGACCAGTCATCCACCGTGAGTTTAATAGCCTCAGGGAGGCCTTCCTCCAAGTCAAGTTCTACAAAAATTCTTGTGCAAGAGTACTGGTCCCTCCTTTCTACTCTGTCTATGTATTTCCCAAGTTTGTTGTCAATGGTTTCTAATGATTTGGGGTTCCAACAATGAAGAGGGAGGTGGGGCAACCGAACCCAAACCAGAACAGATGAGAGGACATCTTGGCTTGGGTCAAAATCTGGGGTCCATTGATTCAAATATAGACCTTGAGGGCCCATGAAATATGGGCCATTTCGAAATATTAGGTTCCTATCTTCTATTGCCTCAAAGGCAAAGACAAATAATCCCTTACTGACTAGGTAGCTTCTGATGCCTTCTTTAATAAGGGGAGACCAGTTCCTTTGGATCTAGGCTTCGAAAAATTTGGGCAAGGGCTAGAGCCAAGTGAACTGCCCAATGAGTCTGCATTCTGCAAGGTTTAGGGCCGATCTGCAAGGTTCTTCAATCGACATATCTACTGTGGGGATTGAATCTAGTCTTTTAATGAACTTTTGCTGGAGATATTTTGCTGGGTGCTTGGTGCTGCTAGCCACCAGCTTCTTGAAAGCAGATAGCTCGGGAGGAAGAGTGGTTGTGATCTTTGGGCCCCCTCCTAGGGCCATGTCGGCAGGGATGTCTTAGAAGCGCATAGTAGGTTCCAGGCACTGTGCGCGTGGGCAAAGAAACCTAATGATAAATAATTCATTTTCATAGGCCAGTTTGGAAGCCTTAATACAAATATATGCACAATATCGACTCCTTGCTTGAATTAAAGTTGTCCCACTATTACAATCCCCATTGAGTACATGATGAGTGTTTATTTCTGTTTTTTCCAAATCCAGGCGAGGATCCAAATTCCCAATGACGCTTCTGAACATTTCACTATCCCTATGGGGGATGATTATGCATCTTCTTGAACAAAACAAGTGTCCAGTCAATAATAAATAAAAAAGGGCAGGTATTTTGATATTAAAATAACAATCTAGTTTCCAGGTTAGAACCCTTACATAGTTATTCATGTTCAGTAATTATATTACATTCAGAAGTCCAAAATATTGAAAACATATGCTTATGGCATGTTTTACCAGCTATTCTAATCAAATGTATTCCATATTATTTACATAAAACTCCTAGTAACAATTTATATCTACATAACATCAAAATTTCAAAACTAGATAATTTATCTGGCAGATGGTGGTCCTTCCTCTTCAACTTCTTCTTGCAGCTCAACTTGTTGCTCTTGCCTCTTGAGATTTTTTTCCCTTTTCTTCACCAGTCCCTCGCTAGTTTCGCTTCCTTCTAGAGTAAACTTAGCTCCTCTTTTGAAGTGGTCTTCAAATTATGCTAGTTTTATGTCTTCCTCTCATTTTCCTTTGAGGAATTCTTTTCCTCCAGGGCATTCAACAACTCCTCCACTGCAACCTTCGACATTCTTTCTGGGAGCAGGTTCATTTTTGCATGTTTTTTCCCACTCGATGAGGTCCCCAGATCTGCCATAATAAACCTATATATACAACGTTTCTCCTCAGTTTCCAAGAGTTGAAGACCTTAGTGGCTCGCAATAACAAACACTCAACAACAATGTAGTGTGAGTTCCAATACGAACATCGCCAAGCCTCATATAACCTCCTTTGCCTCTGTTCCTCCATCATGGAGCATTAAGTTACAAGGCTATCAAATCCATCCCAAAATATCGTCGAATTACCTAATGTTACTGTTGAATGATATTGTGGGAGAAAATGAATAACTCCATTATGTAAATTGAAAGCGTCAATGCATTCCCCACCTGTATATTCCACTTCATGGCTTGACATATTAAAACCGGTGGGCATTTGTGCTTTCCCAAGCAATCATTCCTTCACCAGATGTTATGATGATTTAGACAAGAGCATGTATCCATTGATATGCGTGGTTGGAGAGTTAATGGGAGCCTCCATTCTTCATTTCCAATGTTGGGATGCGAGCCTGTGTCCGAATGTTGGTGATTGAAAGGATGGAGCGTCCCTCACATTATATGATTGATCATTTATTCAAATGCTCAAGCCTTTATAAATAGTTTTTTGTCCAAAACAATTGTTCATTGTTTTCATGGTATAGGAGAATTTAAAATCCACCTATGGTCCAATCTAAAGACCCTTGTTCCAACATAGTCGCTCTATTTTCCAATGTGTTAGCTGATGTGTTCAGTTTCTTGTACACATGGAAAAATTCAATTTTTTCAAAATGATGTGTTTGTAAAGCAATCCTTTGCAATATAGGAGAGAGGCCAGAATTGTGCGATCACTTTTATTTCCACACCTGTCGAATTACAATCATTGAATCTCTAAAAACCGTAATTTTATAAATTTTCCTTGCTATAATTGCTAATTATAATCCTTGCCAAAGAGTTATATATTAATTTTGGGTGTTAGTTGCGATACCTAGACCCAAAGCATACCATATCTCTATTTTTTTATTAGGACGAAGGACAACCCCTCCCTCCCTTGCCACCCCTAGTTGAATTTAAAGGTTTTTCATAATCATGATATTTGGTATTTAATGCCATGGTTGAAAAATATTGATTTTTTAACCCTACAAAAAGGGTTATGCTCTATCACCACCTTTGCATTTGGTTTTTAATTTCATGGATGAAAAATATTGGAATTTTAACCCTGAATTGAAAAAAGGGTGTTGCTACATCAACACTTTTTCCTTTTGGGGTGATTTTTCCATGTTTTTTTACATAAAATATGGGTTTTTAGGGCTAGAGTTCTCATTTTGTAGTCACACTTCTCATTAGCTTTAAATTTGATCAAAGTATCTAAATATCTTAACAATCCCCCTCTTTTCGTTGCTGGCTTGTTCGTGACCTAAGGGACTAGCTTGTGACTAAGAAGCCACGACTTAGAGGTATTTAAGCTGTCAAAATCACCCAAGGATCACACCTGGCCTAGGCCAAACCAACCCCTAACATGGTTGGATTTTTTTCCACGAGGTTTTGAACTAGGGACCTTAACACAAAGAATTCCTTAACAATGCACCCTCTCATAATTTGGTCTACAAAACCCGATACCTTAACAAAAAGAATGTCTTAACAATGAACCCTATGACCATTTGGTCTACACCCCATGGGAATCCTAACATCCACCTTAAAACAATTTGGAATATAATTGAAGGATTTACAAATATTAAACAATAGGAGAAGGAACTAGGCATTAGATCCTATAACCATTTAATGACAACTTATTGAATTCATAACATATATCGAAGAGCCTTTGTGAAAATATCCATGACTTTATCATCTGTAAGGAAAAAGAGCACCTCAAAAACTTGCTCATGAATGTTATTTTTGATGAATTTTTAGCGCAATGTTTTTCTGCAGTGATGCTGAACTAGACCTTGGAAAGCTTGAAAACCACATATGATGGTTCAAAACATCGATGCAACTACCAATATTTATGTGATGGATCTAGAAACAAATTCTACACACAAAAATAATTGCAAAAGTCTAAATTATCAAAGCTTGAAAACATTATAATCATCGCACGAGAGGGTGGTCAGATGCTGCTCCTAGAGTTGAATCTCTAAATGGATTTGTCAAAGCCACAAGAATCCTTGAATTGCATTAACTGCTACTCAATATTTTACTTTCATTGAAGAAAGAGAAATACCTTACTACTTCTTACAAGTCCAAGTGACATGTCCATAACCTGTAGAAAATCCACATAGATTCAACTGTTCTTGTAATATGCTAAAAAGAAATAATGAATCTATACTACAAATTGCGGAAACCAATTATGATCGCACAATCACATGAACAAGAAAGATAAATAATTTCAATCACACAACACAAATATTTATTTGGGGAAAGCCTCAGCTAAAAACCGTGCTATCTATATATTTCATTAAGTCAAGAATATGAAACAATACAATGCTTCTCTCAGGTCTGAGAGTTCTCTGCACTATCTCTAACTATCTGACTATGATCCCAACAAGTATGGTCTGATACTTAACCAATTTACTTCCTCTTGGTTGCTCAACCTTGCTTACACATTCCTAAGGGAATTGAGCCCCTATTAAATAGGAAATTCCCAAGAATTAATTGTGAAATTCATCTAAGGGGTCCTGGTGAACTCATGCATGACCTGTACAATTTTCTAATAGTACAATTGATAGTCCACTTCCCTTTAACTCCAATATAAACTTGGTCACTCTTAGAATTGACATGCAACAACTATTTATAGTGAATTATCAGTTATATGATTAATCAATGTATGTGAATTAAATCAGATTTAATTCACTGGACCTCTCACTAGCTCATCCATCAATCAAAACTAGTTAAACTGATTTTAACTCAAATAATTAAGTTAAACAATTACAACTCAAAATAAACTGCGACTGGACCCCCTAAAACTTAGAGTGAACTCTACATGCCTCCAATTTGACCCTCAACTCGAATTGACTGAGCTAACTAAGTCTTCCTGACTCAGTTAACTCGTACAAGATGTCATGTGATGTGGAATTACAATTTCCTTCTAATTTAATTAAGGGATAATTAAATTAGAAGCCCTTCTTTTTGTTAATTTCAGCATAACCAAGACTGAAAACATAACCCATAGTAGACCTTTAATCATCAGGGTCAACAACCAAATATGAATTAATGAATCCAACCAACAAAGGAGTCCCCATGAACTGTAATGTACCCAAAACTAATATGTACCTCAGATATGCCGAAATATTATTTTTTCTTGTACTTTTCAATGAATTTCATGGTGTGTTTGCACATACCAAGCAACATGACCTACAACAAAGGAAATATTAATATGGGTATGATTTAAACATATGAGGCTATCGACTAATTGACAGTACAAGGTGGCATCAACTCAGGGTGTAGTGCAGGTGGAAACAAGTTTGGATCTAGACTAAAAGGGAGAAGGGGTTGATTTACAATCTTCCATGTGAAAGTGATGAAGAATATCATATGCTTTGATTGGGAAAGAGAATTCCATTCCTTGGTTTGCAATGCTTGGAGGCCAAGGAAATAATGCATATTGCCTACATTTGTCATTTCAAATTTCTTAAGGATTCATTTCACATGGGTTAAAATTTTAGGGTCACTATTAGTGAGGGTAAGGCCATAAACATAAATAATAAAGATATTATATGGATTCATAATTTCATGGTGTAGATATTAGGATCAAAATGACAGCTAGAAAAACCGGTATCAAGAAGAAAGCTATCCATTTTCGCATATAAAACTCGAGGAGCTTGCTTAAGAACATACATAGATTTCTTAAGGTGACAAACCAGGTTAGAGTCACACTGAACATAGTTAAGAGTTTGTTTGATGTAGATTTATTCTTGTAGACTCCCATGCAAGAAGACATATTTAACATCCATCTAAAGGACCCCCCATCCATGGGACACAATAAGGGCTAGAACATGGAAAATGGAATAAATTTTGGCGACAGGTTCAAAGGTTTCGTTGTAGCCAATTCCTTCAACTTGAATGAATGTTTTAGCAAACAACTAGGCCTTATGTCTTTCAACACTTTCATTTGATGCAAACTGAGTTTTGTACACCCATTTAAATTTAACAAGTTTTTTTTTCCTTTAAGAAGAGGGACAAGTTCCCAAGTTTTGTGTGACATCGAGGAATGATATTCTTCATTCATCGTTGTTTCCCAATCTAGATGGGTTGAATCTTTTACAAATGTCTCAGGATCACAACTCTCTGACACTTGATCCAAAAGAGAGGAGGCTTGCTGGAATTGTGAATGAGTACAATATTGATTTGTAGGATAATTAACAAGATCACCAATTTCTTTTCATGTTGAACAAACACATCTAGGAAGTTGTGGTGCCGATGCAGGTACATGTTCAATGGAATCAACTAGAGGAAGATGAGTATGCACAGGCGAATTTTAATCGTCATTATAGAAACTAGAATAGGAATAGAAGGTGGCACAATTTCCAAAGATGGCTTGAAGGTCGAAGATGGCACAAATATTAAATTAGGATTGCAATCCATTATATTTTCATTAAATTTAATATTTCTTATAAGGAATATTTCATTGGAATGACATTTTACATCTTTAGAATATCCAACAAAAATACACTTCTCACATTTAGGCCATAAGGTTTTACTTCTCTCATAAGGAATGTGAGCCCCTCATTAGAGGAAATTTTAGCCTAAAAGTGCCCATGAAATTTTCATGTATGTAATATGTAAACCAATCAAAATCCTTTAAATTTAAAAAGAGATACATATAAAAATTTTGGATGGAAAATAAAAAACTACTTTTTTAATTTTATTTTTGGCTTATCTCCTTATAGGTTTATTCAAATTTCAGGTGTAGGCACTCATTAGATACATAATTAAAGTACACATCCAATGAGTACTCATTATGCACACTTTTGAGAAAAAAAATTAAGATACGTTAAAAAAATGTGTTCAACACATTTTTTTAAT
Organism: Pinus albicaulis; assembly: GCA_034641835.2. Taxonomy (NCBI): domain Eukaryota; kingdom Viridiplantae; phylum Streptophyta; class Pinopsida; order Pinales; family Pinaceae; genus Pinus; species Pinus albicaulis. The sequence goes on from CM076578.1 coordinate 694,780,005, forward strand.
GTATCTTAAATTTTTGTCAACGTGGGTCTTCTCAAATGTGTGCAAAATGGATAATCGATGGATGCCGAATTTAATTCTGCATCCAATGAGTGTCTACACTTGAAATTTGAGTAAATCTACAAGGAGATAAGCCAAAAATATAATTAAAAAAAGTAGTTTTCTTATTTTCCCTCCAAAATTCATAACTCTTATTTTATTATTTTATTATTTTTCCTTAAGAGGCCACTTTTAGGTTGAAATTTCCTTTAATGACTACATTACCGAATACATGTAAGTGGCTTACATTTGGCTTAATTTTAGTCCATGATTTTTTCGGTGTTACGTTTTTTAAAGCCTTTGTGGGAGTGTAATTTATTATGTAATTTGCACAATTGATTGATTCCTCCCAATAATGAAGACTTAATACCTTATATTGAATCATACAATTAGTCATTTCCTTTAATGTGATTCTTTCTTTGAACAACACCATTTTTTTGTGGTGTATGTGGATCAATATGTTGCATTTGAATGCCCTATATAGTGTAGAAAGTTTTGAATTTGTTGTTGACATATTCACCTCTATTATCTATTTTTAACCTTTGCAATTGATGCTTAGATTGTTTTCTACAAGGACCTTGTAGGCCAAGAACATGTCAAAAACCTCACTTTTAAGTTTAAGAAGTAAACCCAAGTGCATATAAAGAAGTCATCAATGAAAGTTAAGAAGCACTTGTACCCAAAGAAAGCATGGAAAAAAATGGACCACACAAATAATGTGAAAAAGCTACAAAGAGACCGAGGCATGCTAAGAAGCACGTTTGTAAAAATTGTCCCAATGATGTTTGTGGAGAACACAACTAGCACAAACACCATCTGTACAAGAAACAAGAGGAAGACTAATCATGATATTTTGATTGCAAATTTGTTGTAATGAGTGATAACTTAGATGACCAAATCGCTCATGCCAAAGTCTGCTCAAGTCATCATTGTGAGTAATAAAAACAGAGGGAAACGATGATGACCAAAATTTGTCAAACTTGTACAACTTGGTAATATCATCAACAATTATAGTATCAAGGGCATGCTAAACATCTTTTAAATCCTTTATTACAACTTGGCGAGGTAAAAAATCTAGAGTTTTATCTTCACCCAAATGAGTGATATGATATACTAATAGAAGGTTTTAAGAAATACTTGGAACACATAATACATAATTGAAATGACCATTATTTACTTGAATTGTTCCAGACACTACAACACTAAGTGATCTATCATCACCAATAATTGTTTGGTGTTATAATCATTAAGATTAAAAAAAATGGCTTTATTCTTATCAATATGATAAGAAACTCCAAAATCAATAAGCTCGTCATTACAAGTAGATGTTGCATTGAAAAATAAACTAAAAGCTTCGAGTGCATGTCCATGAGAAGAAGTATTAGGAGAAGAAGAATCAATATTGATGTTATGCTTCTTCATTTCTACTTCCAAGGCCTCCATCTTTGTAAAACATTTAAATTCTAGATGTTCGTCTTTCCCATAATAATTGTAGTCTATTAGTCTTTTTACTTTTTTATTTTGGTTCTTTTTAACCATTGGGAATAGAAGTTGGATGAGAATGTTTGGGACCCTTGTTTTAATTATTTCTACAAGGATGTTACTTCTTTGGATGTTGGTTTTAGTTTTTTGTTGGGCCACTAAAGCCTTGTTATATGTACCGGCAATGTTGATCAATCCAATATGCAAGAGTTTGTCTCTTCTCTAATAAGAGAGTCCCAAAAATATTCAAGAGTAGGATCTTGATATGCAGCCACTAAAGATTCTTTAGTGTCATAAAATGTATATATAAAAAAAATATATGTAGAACCAAGTTTAGAAAGAATATATTTACCCACCTAATATGTATCCTATGCCTCGTCGAGAAAATCTTAATGAATGGTATATCAAAATCTAGGGATTTATATTGATATGGATGTGACCTATTTTACGAGTTGATGAGTCAACCTATTATAGTTTCAATCTTACTCAATATAGGAGTGATGCATATGCGTAATAGAAGGAGGTCTTCTCGAGGAGTGAGAAAATTAGATTGATTGGTGCATGATATGTAAAGCAACAAATCTAAATTAGGTACCTGTCACTAAAGCATGGTGACCAAAAATTAGCCCCCCATAGAGGAGTTCTAGAACGAAATGAGAGGGATGGAATCTTACTTACTTGGTCATCCTTTAGATATAGTTTAAAATATTTATGTAAATGTCTAAGTGTTTTGAACTTAGATAAATAATCTTCAATGCAAGTGAAATCATTAGGACTTAAAGTCATGATCTAATTTTCAAGTTGACGAGATCTAATCATGTTATGATTACCAAATATTTTTTCAACTTTTCTCAAGCTTCATTTCAGTCATAAATTCCTTGAATATGAAATTTCAATTCAAGAGGAACAAAAATTTGATTAATCCACGTGCTTCATCATTCTGATTATCCCATTTGGTTTTCTTATTAGTGTTAGTGGTGGTTTTTTCTAGTCCCAAGGCAATCCAATGCAACATTTTATTTCTTAGTACATCCTCCATGTGGGATATCCATGAGAAGTATTTGGTACTAGTAAGCCAAAATTCACTTGGAGTGGTCATATTAAAACATCTAGATAATATGGACTCAAAAATTGAATTTTACTGTTTGTATGGAAATGTATAAAACAATAGGTTATTTGAAATAAAATGGGACTAAAAACATACTTTAGATGTGATAGTTATTCCCTTAAAAAAAAAAGACATTAATAAAGAGCCATGTGCCAGGTAAAAGTTGGATCACGTGGTGAAGGATGTTGCAGAGAAGCTAAAAAAAAAAACCTTTCCCCCCACTAGCTTTGCTTATAAACTCACTTTTAAAAATAAATTACTTTATGAAGTGATCCACTTTTATAAAATAAGTGAAAATCAATTTTATAATGACGTTAATAAAATGAATTTCATACACAAAAATAACAAAAATAAAATAATATTAAAGGTTTTTTTTATAGTGATTCACTTTTATAATACAAGTTAATTACAAAAAAAGTTATTAAAATAACTTAAATTTGCATGATTTGTTTTCAAAAAGTAACTTTAAAAAGAGACTTAAGCTAAGAAGTCTTACTAATAAAGTATTTTTCAACCAAATGAGTTATTGAAAAACACATAACAATGATAATGTAGGATGGGGAGGTTGTCGTTTTTGGAGCATCGCTTCAAAGTATGTGCTTGCCAAAAAAATGTGCTCATAAAAAACCAAACAATTTTGAAAAAAATCCAAAATTCAACAAGAATGTGGTTAGATTTTGGTTAGCTTATCCAAAAAATGAAAATTTTCTCTTTGTTTACGATTTATCTAGGCGACATAAAGTGCATGACAAAGAGGATACATAATAGAGAAACCACTTTCTACTTTAATTTTATTTACTAAGGTCGTAGAGAGAATAGGGTAAAGAACATTCCTAGATTGGAAAGGGTAGCAAACTAGAAATAAAAAACAAAAACTCAAATATAAGCCCTATAAACAAAAAACAAAAAAATATGTATTTGGACTTTATACCTCTGAATCTGGCAAAAAAATCCATATCTTAGGCAAGAAAACAAAATTTTAGATGAAATGAAAGGAATTCGAAACTTAAAGATGGATTTTGGAAGCAATGGAATAGTCTATTCATGCAAGAAATGTAAACAAATAATAGATCTAAAAAATGTGGCAACATGAGCTCAATATCTCGATCAATAATGGGAGTAGCTCTTCAAATGGGCTTGCCACCATGTTTGGGAAAAATAGGTATTCCATAGAGGACAAACACTTTTAGTAACCACTCACGCAACTAGATCATAAATCATAACACTTTAATATTTTTACGCGGTTAAAATACTTGAAGAGGGAAACAATCCACGACACCAACCAATGTGGCTACTTGAGAAAATTGTATTAATGCAATAGAAAATTTGTACATAAGATATTTTCTCACAATCAATTATTTGAAATGATCCTCCATGCTCTTTAAGTAGATATCATGGAACAATTGGGTGTTAAGCCATATATCAATAGCTGTTAGTATCAAGGAGAATATGAACCGTCAGATCACTCTATGTTTAGAACATATTGTGACCATTGGATTACAATGAAAGTAATGCATACTAAAGAAACACACTTTTACCTAATAGTAACATTATACTAAGTTGAACTTAACTTGCTCCCAAGTTTTTGAATATCTTAAAAGTCCACGTCTACCCTAATTTAGGGGATGGGTCAATGATACTATGACTAGTCTAGGGTTGATGATAATGATATTGTGTGTAGTTTACATCTAGGCTAATTCAAGACTTAGGTACTATCAATCACTTTTTATAAATATAAGAATTTATCTTTTTAAGCTATCATCCATTGATTTTTTTGGTTATATTCATTTTATCCCATGCATAAGGCACTTCCTTCTATTCTTTTTGCAAGATGATGTTCCCATTTTTGTTTCTAAAGAAAACAATGTGTAGCCTTGTGCCAAGAAATAATTTTCTTTCCTTTGTTTTGTTCTCGTTATATATTTTATTTATAATTCATATTTGGTAGTACAATGAAATATAATGTATTTGGTTGTACTTTGGGATTTATGCGGATGGACATTGGTGAAACTAGTTCTTAGTTTCTTATCTTTGTAATCCATTCCCTATATAGAAATCCATGACCTGCAAGAAAAACAACAATGATATCAAACCATCAATGGATATTAGGATTATTTCTTCCTTGAATGAGCTAGTCCCACAGGGATTTTGGACTCTGCTTCCGAATGTGCTCCACATTTATCAACACAAATTAGGGCCATTCTAGTGGATTGGAAAAAAATCAAATGATATAGTTCTTCTTGGTTAGCATAGCATCAATTCTTGTTATTGCCTTGGAAACAAAGTTGGAATTTTTAATAAATGTTGTCATCTTTTCATTGATAAGGAAAGGGGCACTTAGAAAAGTAAGCCTTGAATGGATTGAATTGGATTCAAATTGTTTCATTTCCATCTCCTTATTTGTAAAAGGTATAACCTTGAACATATATCAAATATCCATTTGTTCATATATTCCCCACAAGGTTGAGTAGACGAAGTATAGTGCATTCACCATACCTTGTGTTAGCATATGCTTTTTCCCAAGATATTTGTTATTCAAAAAACTACTTTTCTTGTGCAACATATTACCCTAGAATATGCATGAAAATACTTTTTAATGGAAAAGGCTCAATGTCCAATTGACGGAAGGAAAACTTCAACCAAGATACTACCATGGATGTGTTGAAATTGTAGCACATGCCATGGAGTTTTTGGATGAATCAATGCCTTCATCCCCTCTTTTATTTATATTTTTAGCTCTTATGAATGCGATATAATTTCCTTGCATATGTTATTGAACAAGAGAGTGAAATATCTATGACATACCTAATTGGTATTGTACAACATGTTCATATAGGAATTAGACCAATCTCCCTCTTGATATACCAGATCATTATAGTTTTCATGTTCAATGGGAAGTTGTAAGTAAGTTGGGTGGTGATGTTGCTCCCTACCCTATATAGTCACGATTGATATTTTAACTATGGTGAAAACTTAGGTTAGGGTGTAATTGGATACCTTATATAGTCATCATTGAAATTTAAAATATGATGAAAACTTTGGTTAGGCCATCACTCATTACCTTACATAGTCATGATTGATATTTGAACTATAGTGAAAAATTGGGTAGGGGTGTTGTTCGCTACCCTATATAGTCATGATTGATATTTTAACTATGGTGATGATATAGATGAAAGGATAGAAGAAACACCACCAATCCCAATTTATTCATGGAGGGGGGCTACTTCTATTCCATGTATGCTTTAGCGTCCATGATAAGCAAGACATCCAAATTCTCTGCCAATAAGAATCTTGACTTCATTCCTTTGGAGACTACACAAGAATGAATGAACATTGTTACAAACCTAAGAGGTCAGTCATAGGTCAACTCCCTTATAGTAACAAAATATTTACCAAAAATGACTCAATATTACTATGTAAGTTAAGGGCTAATAAGTATATAGAGGGTTGACTTAGAATCCATTTAAAGCATTTTGTATCCCCTAACATTTCAAACCTAGAAGTCTTGACTGACAACTTGTTGTGATGAAGTATTTAGACATGTGACATGACACCTCTTGTTAGCTAAAGGTTGGAAGGAGATGGAGGGGGCTTGACAACATATCCATAATTAAGGGCAACAATGTTGATTCCCCCCCTCCCTACTAATTAATTTCTTGGGGGGGTTCTTCATAATGAATTATTCAACGGTATCCCTTAAAATAACATTAGTGATTTACATTTTTATTGGTTTGTTTTCCAAACACGATTATTATGGGTATGACCTTTCGACTACATCCTTCTAGATAAGCTAAAAATTTTACAAACCAAATAGTATACAAGCAATAATAGACACCATTCCTACTCATTGTTTGAATGATTAATGATTCATGGTTATTGAGTTTTAAATACAAGAAGATAGTTAGAGAAGAGATGGATCATTCAAGGTTTATGAATTTTGTGTAGAGTGATTTGTTCAATGTTAGGTCCTTTGACATGCATGAGAGTTGGTTGGTTTGTATCTGAAAGAAGAAGTTCCAATGTTATAGCCCTTCCCTTTTTAAAAGGTGTGGATTGTCACAACCAAAAAGAAATAGTTTTTGAGTGGTCTTATGTCTAATGATGGTTTATTAGGGCATCATTGGGTTGATGAAAACCTTATTGGTTGGGTTAAACCGAGGCCTAAACATTTTGGGGCTAGAATTAAATAATATTTCATTTTAAGGCCTCATTGTTTCAAGTATTGATTGGAAAAGTTTTTTTTTGTTTTTCAAGAATTGGTAGTATCAATAATCCATATCTTTATCAACCCTTAGTCAATGAAGAAACTTCAACCTTCCATGTCCTTAGCTTAATGAATGAAGATAAGTTATCCTTCCATATCCTTAGCTTAGCTAGTGCACTAAACTTAAAGTATGTACTTACACCATGCAAAACCTTAGTGTAAGTATTTACCCAAACACTCAATGATGCCTTTCAATGCGTTATAAAATATTTACCCTTTGGGGACTTCCTCTTTTTTAGTTAGGCCAAGAAGAGATATAGAGGGTTGACTTTTTCATATAGTGAGATGGAGGGTTACCTTGCTTCCTTGGCTATTTCTAAGGAGGTGGAATGATGACTGAAGGTAGATATAAGCTTATTGTTCAAAGGGATATTTTTTTGATTTATTCAAAGACGTGCATTTACATGAGTAAGGGTTAAGCTAGAACTAGATGAACGAGTTTTTATTTTTTTATAGGTTGTAAAAAATATAAAGATTTAGGATGAGGCTACCTTAAATTCAAAGGTGACAACTCATAATTGACCTCCTTATCAACCCTTTTCTAACAAAGTGAAGAGGTCAATATTCCATACATATTCCATACATCTTCTTGGAAACCCTTAACCAATGAAGATGCATTAATATGTTAGAGGTCAATACTTCATTTGAATGAGACTTTGAAAGGAATTCTTGTCATGGGCGAATACTTTGTTCCAACCAATTAGGTAGTGAAAGATTTTGTCAAGTGTTTGGGATAAGTACTTACACCAAGGTTAAATTTTGTCATAATGATTAGTACTAATAAGTAATATGGGGAAAAGATTAAGCCTTATGGAAGATAAACTATTGAAAATCAATGGTGTTTTGGCAATCTTGTCAATCTTATTTTTAAATATGAAAGTGAGATACTATTGAGGAAGCAACCGTTAAGAACATTATTCAATGAAGAGTTGGAAGCAAAATTATGAAAACATATTGATTCTGAAGGGTAGGTAAAACAAAACATCAAAGAATATTCAATCTCGAAGATCAAGATACAATAGACATGGAGATAAAGAAGTGATACGTGACAAAAAAACGAGGAAGTTTTTTTGGTTTTAGAGCCAAATCTCAACTTACGGAAATAGTGGAATCTGGAAAACAACATTAAAACCTATTTAAAAAATAGAATCGTTTGGAGGAAAAAATAAACATGGGAGATAAAGAAGGGATTTGTGGGCCAAAAATGAAGAAGTAACTTTTTGGTTTTAGAGCCCAATCTCAAATTATTGTAAATCCACGTCGAATCTTGAAAACAACATTAAAGGCTCTTACATTTTTTTGTTGTTGTGGCAATGGATTAATTAGAAGTTATTGGTCTGTACGTAGTTTAAGTAATTTCTTGTTTGTTTATTTTGTCATAATTCATGGTTTCACCCATTCTCATGCACGGATTGGTTTCACCATTTCTAATCTTGCAACTCTTAGGATTACGGATGGCGTTTTTTAGCAGCATTTATTTTCTTTAAAAAAATCACATTAATTTTTTTTGAAAAGCAAAATTTTGATAGGTTAAATAACAATTATAATTACATTTTTTTTTTCTTTTTCTAAGTAAGTCTAAATTCTATTACTGAAACATATGGTACATACAGCATACTGCCTTCAGAGGCGTCAAGAGTTCAGCAAAATAGCAAAAATGGGCTGCCCACAAGGGGAAACCAGCGTGAAAAAAGTATGAGAGCTGCCTCGAATGAGGAAACCAGCTTTGAACAAAAACATAAGACTGTGATTGTTGTTTGACATACCAAATGACCAGGACTTCTGAAAACACCAACAAGACAAAAATTCTGAACAAAATGACTAGATTGGAATTTCCTGCCTTAGAGACCATAGTCGCCAGAGGGAGGCTCTTCTTCGATTCTGCACCAGTAGCCTTCATCATCACCCGGAGCGGGATCATTTCGTGCTGCCATTTCTTTTGGAATTGCGGCTTCGCCCACCTCGCCACGATCTGTTTGCATGTCTTTGACTTGTTGTGGACAAGAGCTGCTGGCACCTGCTTTCGGAGTGTTGCAAGAGCTGCCACCGCCAGCTTTCTGAGAAATTTCCTGATCGCCCGTTTGAGTGACCTGAGCAATTTCAGAGGGGCTTTGCTGGTTGGAAGGGTGCGCAGGAGGCAGAGGGTCAGAGCCAGCTTGCGGGATTTCTTTGAAAGTGACAGAGACGGTCGCGACCACTAGAGGTTGAGAGGTATGACATTGGAAATGAAACAGAGCTGTGGAAGGGTTGACTAGATGAGTAGAGTCTGCAATGCGGAGGCAGGGTGAAGACAGAGGGACTTGGTTGCCACGCAAAGGGGAGGGGAGATTCCTATCATGCCCACGCCCGTGCCTACGCCTGCTATTCGTGTCAGGAGTTCGGCCATGAGAGCTATCAGAGGCGGAGGTCGAAGAATAAGTGGAGGGAGAGCGACGACGATTGGAGGGCCTGGCTTGGGTGCTGCCTCTGCGACACTTGAGTCTGTGCCTAAGTCTGGGCATAGTCCCACCAGAATTGTGCGAGCGGGGAGAAATGCTCTGAGCGGCGAGAGAAGGATGCAAGGTGACAGGAAAAAATGGCTGAGACGAGTTGCCAAGATGCAAAGGGCAGAAAGGACTGTGTGAATGGTGATAACCAGAAAGGAACTCCAAACAACAATACAAATGACAGCGTTTGCCCAACGCAGTGCGAGAGATGGGAAGCTCTGCTTCAGGAGGGCAACCAGAGCGGACTGGAGGAGGGTGAAGCTTCATGGAAACAGATGAATTGACCTGCAGCAGAGCCAAGAACTTAAGCGCCGGGGTGATGAATGAGATCCTGGAGTCGAAGGACGACATATTGAAACGCTCACAGCCTCGTCTTCCCCATCGGCGTAAATGCCATTGAAGTTGACGGCCTGTGGTATTATTGCAATCGGGGCACCATAAATTTGGGTTGCAAGCGGCCATGTGGCCTTGCCACGCGCCGTCCTGCCCATTGAATTCCATCACTTCACAGAAATACACCCGCATCTGGGGACAGTTATAATTACATTAATAGACACATGTTTTAAATTAGTTGATAGGAGATGCTATTCTTAAACATATTCATTTTCTCGCAGTAAAACAAGATTTCAAAGATCATTTTGTTAAAAAGGACCAGTTATAATTATGTTGATGGACACCATGTTTTGAACAAGATAATACGAAAGCCTACTCTTTATGTTCGTAACAACTATGTTTTGCTATCTAGTTGGTATAATCATATGACCAAACTACATTCAAAGAGATTGTTGCAATTACTATCCATTTAGGTATAAAGATGGACAAATGAGTGTTTTTGAGATTTTAATAGTTTAGAGTTTGGATTACATAGTAATGTGTATTTTGATTGTGATTTTCATTGAAATAGGGTTGTATTTAGTTTATATTGTATGTATGTAATGTTTTTGCTTTTGTTTTTTTTTTGGTCCTAGTTGGCTTTTAGGGAAACTAAACCAATGGTATAATCAAAGTTTTTTGGGCCGCATCCAAAAAGTTAATATTGGTTATGAAAAACAAAAATGTTATAGAGAATTCATTAGGATGGAGGCTACCCAAAACTAGCATATCTAAATAACTGAAAAAACTAACATAAAAGTAACCAATAGTGGAGTAGACATACTTCATCAACTTGCTTATGGAGGCTCTGATTCTTCAACACCGATGCTCTCTTCGTTGCTCCCTAGTGAGCAGCCTAGATTTGGGGGAGGCCCAGGTGGCCTTCAATCCTTTCAAGACATCGATCCAAACCTTGGACCATTATCTATAGCTCATTTAGCATCATCAAGATCACCTGACGAGCTTCATTTATGTCAAGGAGAACTCTCCCAAGCAACATTTTCATGTGCCAATAGATGTCAATAATGTGCATATACTGATTAAGTCTTCCCCTGGTGTGCTCCACATTTGGTATCCACTTAGCGAATTCACTTGCAACATCAAAATATAATTGGAATTCCCTCTCCACACTTATGCCATGCTTTTCCTCAACCATCTCTTCCTAAATTTGAAACGAGGTGTAGTCTCTGAATATTCGTGCTGAGGTCTCCACTCTTTGTTGGGCACAATAATAATTTCCCAGTAGTAGGCAACACCCCTGCACGACCAAACTCTTTGTACGAGCATGCTTGGATTCCTTTGAATGAAAAGATCAAATTCAAGTCTTAAGGGGAGAGAACCAAATAGAAACATAATGCTAGAGACTGGAGTAGAGAGGACCGATAGAATGACAGTGTAGGACATAGGGGCAATAAGGGAGTAGAAACAAGGGATGCATTTCCAAAAGGCTACCATTGCACGAATTCCACACACAAAGAGAAACTTAGAGGTAAGGAGAGGGGGTTGGAGAGGGTGTGTAGGGATGGATTCTAGACTAGGAGAGAAAAACCAGTGCCCAAGAGCAATGAATGCTCTGGAGAGATTTGGCCTCGAGTCTGTAAAGGGAAGGACTAAATTAACAACGAACAAGCTAGAGTGGAGCCATTCTCTAAATAGAAAAAACTAAGAGACGAAGAGAGGCCACATTTTCCAACAAATTTATAGCTATAATCGAACCTTTCATACAACAAAAGTCCAAACCAAGACCTTGCAACGATAGCCATCAATAATTGAGAACCATAGTGGAGAGCAGCTTGAGAATTCAAACCTAGATCGTGCCAAATTTGTTTGATGTCTTATTTATAGGTGCTCCATCTCTTGAAAATGACAAGTTAGCAAAGTGCATCTGGCCTATAATGATGCACACAACCTTTTCTTGAGCACTTCCCATTTACCTCCACGCATCAACATGAATGCCATAATCTACAGATTGAACAAGAGGCGATGCACTGTCTCTGACGACAAACCCATTAACTTTATTTTCCACCTCCTCGCACTTGTGCTTGCATTAAATACCTCGGGGAAGGGTTGGCCATGTCCCTCACATTTAGTGCTGGTGGAATGGTGACCATGCCCTCCTCCACTTGTCCCTTCCTTGATACCCGATATGGGTAATGTATATATATATATATATTGTGAAATAAATATTTGTATTGCCTTCCAAACAAGATATTACATGATAATCCTGAACAATTTAGATAGGTCGGTCACTAGGGAAACCTGACCATATCAAGAAATGTATTATTTTCAAGGAGGTATAAGAAAAAAATTTGCTTGAAGAGTAAAAATTCAAAATACATATGCCAAATATTGGGCCTTCAAGGCCTTGGGAAAAGAAAAGAAAGCCAAAAATTGATAAATCAATACCATAACAAGAGGAAATTGATTAGGAGGAAGGATTTGAATACGTGAATCCAACCTTAATAAGCTCCTTGTTACTACTCGATGAACAACCAATAGCATGAGGGATTCCTATGTGAAGTTTTTGATGCACTCCAGTCGATGATCTAGCTCTGCCGCATGTGCCGATGCAGGTGTTCCATGGAGAGGAGGTCCTCCCGGTTTTTGTGTCTGTCCAATAAAATTTTCCCTTGGATATACTTCATGTGCCAATAGAGGTCCACTTTATACATGTGGTGATTCTATCGTCTGCATGTGTAACTTGCATTAGGCACCTAATCAACTATATCTGCGAGAACCTCTTAAACAAATATAATAATTATTATTATTTTTTAAAACAAGAATATATATATGTTTTGTGATATTCTATTTAAATGATTACAATTAAAATAATAAAAAATCATCTTAGTTTTCAATTTTATTATATAAAAATAAAAAAATTGAAAAATCTATTTAAGTAATTTTTAAAAATAAGAAAGAATTAACATATTAACAACATGTACAACTTACATTGCTAACTAATGAGTTTTATAGTGAAATTGGGCTTTGGTCAATTCTCAAAATGCCATGGGATGAAAGAGCTTCTCACTTAAGCGATCCTAAAAGGGTTGAAGATGAAAGATTCTCTCTTATATTGTCCATCTTCCCCCCCACCCCCCATGGAAAAATCGTAATTTTCATTAAGAGTAGAAAATTACATGATGTAGATGCCTATGAAATATTCATCAAAAGTGTGACATAGTCACATACCAAAATAACAGTCCAGTTATATTCCCCTGTTGGGGTGTACATGATAGAACCAATATGATATAAAAGTCTGTTGTAATGAAAAAAATAAATACATATGTTCAGTATTTGCAATAAAAAAACATGTTATATGTGTTGATTGTTCCCTGTCTGATGATGGTCTATGTACGACCGATGATAATAGCTGAAATGATCATGACCATTATGTTCCTCTATCAAGCATGTCCCCCTAGGCTGAAGCATGACCTCCTTGGATAGCGAGTCAGAAAGCTAATTGTGCTCCCTATAAATATGACAACATATGATAGAATCAAATTGTGATTTTAAGAGCCATGAATCCTCCAATGTGTGATGCAGTGTGTGAATGTGACATGCAGATGACATATTGAACCAGCTGATGACAATCTTTGAATCCCCAAAAATTTGCAAATGATGGCAACCATGTTCTTAAGCGAATTGTAGAAGGTGTCGCAGAGTGATGAGTTTTTCATAATTATTTGTGCCCAGCCCCAATCCCATCTTGATCCTATAATGGGTATGGTCATTTAAGCATAATACGACACCTCCACCCAACCATGGTTCTGGGAAGAACCATCAAAATATGCCCAAGGGAGGTCACGATTTATCACTTCCGGGTTCAGATTGCGAGGAGGGTCAGGAGGCTCGTCCATAGGGAGGCAACTGTATAGAGATATGACATATGCAGATGCTGATGTCCAATTAGGAGAGGCATTTTGGAAGATGTATTTGTTGCGGACGTTCCATATACACCTACAGATCAAAAGTGGAAGATTGTGATCCTTGTGAGTGGGTGCATGATTCCACTAATGCAGCTATGCATCAGCTATATCGGGCCCAAGCCATTGGGTGGGAATGTGAATTTTAGCCAAAGTCTCATGCCAGAAAGCTCGAGAGATAGAGCAATGTAGGAATAAATGACTGATGGTCTCAGATTCTGCCTTGCACAGTATGCACCACGTGGGCCCATAATTGGAGCGCTTTTGAAGGTTATCCCCAAAAGGTGAAATTTTGTGAAGTATGCACCACATAAACAATATGTATTGAGGTGGAGCTTTTAACTTCCATATACAACACCACCACCAAGAAATTTCCAGAGGTTTGGAATTTGAATAGATATAATTGTAGCCTTCCTTCGGGGTGTATTTTCCATGAGATGCATGCTGTCAGATCAGATCATCCTCCCCTTGAGTGATTCGAATGTGAGATTCAGAGAGAGCCATGGTGTAATTATGCCAGATCTCATGCCAATGTGTAGGTAACCCAAGCTGTAATGCAGACTTCTATTCTTGAGAATATATAGAGGTTGAACCCGGATCAACAATCTGATCTATAGTAGAGATCCCTGTTTCAACAAGATCGTCCGTGAGATTAGGAGGTACTTGATGAGTGCCTCCGTAACCAACCCATGGGTCTAACCCAATATGAGCAGATGACCCCGAGTTTATGTGCTAGGATAGTCCATCTCGAATAATAGATAGGGAGTTAATGCCAGCCTTATAGACCATAGATATGTTGTGGGAGCACTAGGAGGGTCTATGGATCCAATCCATAGTAGAAAGCGGTCTGATGTATTTTTGGGTGACAACCTCAGTCCAAATATTGTGAGAGGTCATGATTTTCCATCCCATCTTCCCTGCAAGGGCTTTGGTAAAAGAATCCAAATATTTAATGCCCCATCCCCCCCATCTTTTGGGCAAAGATATACTATTCCATTTGATCCAAGCAAAAGTGCGGTGGTCATTGTTTCCCATTAGCATAGAAACCTTCTACATATCTGCTGGATCTTATTGAGAATACCTTTGGGGATCCAAGCAAGTGACATCCAGTACATGGGGGTGGTTTCCAATACAGAGTTGATGAGGGTTAATCTGCCAGCCCTAGATAGCCATCTATGATGCCATATGAATATCCTCTTTTCCAGCTTGGATATGAGCCAAGACCAATCAACATTGTGGTAGGCAAGATGACTTAATCGGAATCCCAAGTACTTGAGGTCATTCGAGAGATCCAGGATAGAGAAAGGAAACTGTTGTGTGGCTAGAACCTGTTCATGCTATGTGCATCTAATGATGGTTAGTGTGGATTTTTGATTATTACATGACATGCCCGTAGCAAGGCTGAAAGAGAATAAGATAAAATAGAAGGAAGTGATATCCCCCACCGATACATTGATAAATATAAGAACATCATCAACAAAAAGCAAGTGAGTGAGCGAGTATCCCTCGGTAATACGAATTCCCATGAGTCTTCCAAATATTTTCTCATGGGATATCAGTCGAATCTGAGCTTTCATGATGATCAGAAAGAGGAGGGGTGATAGAGGACATCCCTGTCTGAGCCCTCTCTTCGAGTGGAAAAAGGGGGATGCAGATCCTTTAATGAGCACACTGAAGGATACATTAGTGATGCAACACATACTCCATTGGATAAAGAGCATGGAGAAACCCAAGTGAGTTAGGATCATACGAATATACAGCCAGTTGGAGTGATCAAATGCATTTTCCAAGTCAATCTTGAGAATGATGCCTTTGAGATGCTTGATCTTGCTGGAATGCAAAGCTTCCTACGCTATGCCAATGGCCTCATGGATCTGACGATTATGAAGGAAATAAAATTGTTCTGGAGATATATGCGCGGATAGGATGGGCTTGAGTCGATTTGCAATAACCTTAGCGATGATTTTATATATGCAGTAGCATAGAGATATGGCGATAGTCTGCAAAGGATCAAGGGGAGTTAGATTTAGGGATAAGAGCAATGAAGGTGGAGTTGAAGGCATCATATAATATTCCATTCTGATGACAATGCTCCACTACAAATGTCTCAAGATCACAACTCTATGAAACTTGAGCCAAAAGAGAGGAGGCTGGATAGAATTTTGAATGAGTACAATATTGATTTGTCGTAGAATTCAATGGTCCATCCATCAGGTCTAAGGCTCTTATCCTTCTAAAACCATTTGAGGATATCCTGGAGTTCTTTCATCGATACAAGATCAGCCAAGGCTTCTTCATCTTCATGCTCCAAGAATCTGGGAAATAGGCCAGCCACCTTGATGATCTCCGGGAGCGTGGCAATCTAGGGGGCTTTATAAAGGTCTCTGAAATGAGAGACTCCCATATTGGCAAGCTGTTGGAAAGTCTGTGCCTGATTCCCAACATCATATTCCAACTACCAGATAGCGTTAATGGCCTTTCTACCATTTGCGAAATGGTGAAAGAACTTGGTATTCTCATCCCCTACTTGTAACCAGATAGTCCGAATTCTAAGGCGCCAAGTCTATTCACACTCCTTCAGAATATTAGTACGTACTGACTCCAAGTGGCTGATGTGGGCTTTTGACTCATCAGATGAAAACCCTTGATCCGCAGATGCACTGATGGATGCAAGTTCTGATTCAATGGATGTTAGTGACTGGTCATCCTTAGAGTGTTTATCCTTTTCCCATGCCTTGGTGAGCTGCTTGACCCCCTTTGCACTATTTGCATCCAAAATGAAAGAGGTTAAGCAGCTCACCAAGGATTTGAAGACCAATATTGAGTGACCAAGTTGATATATCATGCATTGCTGAGCGAAGTTGCATTGAATTTAAAAGGGGCACTAGGCTTTAGAGAGTCTCCCACAAGTTCCAAGTAGATGGGGGAATGACATGATAGCCCCCCAATCTAACCCACTGCCTATAATTCGGGGTATGAGCCGCAATATCTTCGTGAATCAAGAACCTGTCCAGCCGCCTTGCTAATGAGGCATTTCCGACCCTTTTGTTATGCCAGGTGGGTTGGAGCCGAGGGGAAGGGATATCCACCAGATGGTGATCCTTGAGGAGAGTCCTGATGGGGTTGGATAAGGGATCAATCTGTCTTAGTGACCCCAGGATTTAGCTTGACCGAGCGAAAAATTCAAATCTTCGCCGAAGATGAGATTAGTAGAGTCCATAAAAGAGAGACTGAGCAAATATTCCCAAAATATAATCCGATTTGTGCAGGGTCCATAAATTTTTAGGATGCGAAATTCCATACCAAAGTCTGTCGAAAAAATATTAGCCACCAAGTATCCATCCCCCCTAGATATTACGAAGAGTGATCTATCTGGGATTGAAACCCAATGCAATACACCCAGAGTGGCTACGAGCATCCATTGCATGGAATGTCCATCCAGGCTGCAGAGCTTGTAGATCCTGAATAACCATATCCGCGGGTCCGAGAGTTTCTTGCAAGAAGATCACATCAATCACGGTAGTATCAAATAGTCTTCGAAGGGCAAGTTTTTTGGCAGAGGTTGCCATTCCATGACAGTTGAAGGAGAGAAATTTCATGAGGAAACTCTGGGGGGGGGGTGTGGGGGTTTATGTGCTCTAAGAACCCGTTCTAGTGTCTGCTGACGCCCATCAACCACTTCCTGGCCAACCTATAAGATGGATTTAGAAATGTAAGAGTGACGACCTCAAGATGATTTCGAGGGTTTGGGGGAAGGTAAGATCGCCAGGCCGTAGGGAGGAGTGGCGGATATCTTGGATAAGGATCGAAGGAAATAAGAGTGACTACCCCCAGAATCAGTGGATGATTTCGAAATGGAGGGATGAGATATGGACGGGATAGCCCACAAGTTCTCTAAAAAGAGGGGGGGTGGATCAGGGGTGGGGGGTAACAGAGGGGGTAGATGAACCAATAGAGCAGATGTGAACAAAGGAAATCATGACCGAAGTAGCAATAGTAAAAGATGAAGAAGAGGGAAGGGATAAAGAAATACTCGCAGATTGCTGAGCTGTAACTGCCCTAGATCGAGTGATGCACGGAGATGGAGGCCGAGATGCGTGCGGAACATGATCAGTAGCCGGCTCCTTCATCCGCGATGACTGATCTCGAATAGGTGGCTTCCAGGTAGAAGTATGAGCAGGAGAAATCGAGTCGAGAACCAGATCAGATGGAGTAGGATGTACAACCTTCTTCTGATGGAGAGGGAATTCTTTAAATAAGTGGCATACTGCATGACATCTGCGACAACGAAAAGGAGCACCTTCATATTCCAGAGGCTGAATCCTCAAGAATTGCTTCCATCTGAGGGTGATGGATTCTTCAAACCCCTCCCTCATGTCCAGATGAACCAAAATCCGGGCCATCGTCATAAAACCGGTTGCAGTGAAAGTTTTATTGAAGTCCAGGAAGGTGCCCAACGTGTTCCCAATGTTCTCAAAGGTATCTTCAGACTAGAAATGAAGAGGAAGCCCAGGTAGGCAAACCCAAATGGGTCCAACTCCCAAATGTTCATGCTTCGGATCGAAGAGTTGGCTCCAATGCTTCAGTAATACTGGAACTTGCTCAATGTGCCAGTAACGCGAAAGAACCTATTGCAGGTGCTCTGGCCAATGGAAACTAAGTGCGAACCATCCACGAGGAAGGATGTTGACAGAGAGCAGAACCTCAATAAACTGTCCCCATATTTCCATCGTCCAAACACGAAGCTGCTCTGAATTGTATTTCTGCCCCCTCACATGTCCCACTACCCGTTCCACTATGTCTAGAACCTCACCCATCCTGTGGTTATCCCCAAAAGATAGATCAATACCCTTGTTACCGGATTTGACGCACCTGGTCTTCCTGGTTCTGCGAGGGTGAGTACCATGCGAAGAGGGGTCGGGCATTGGCTCAGAGGCCGGAACCTCAGATGATCCCACTTCATGCAGGGGCATATCCACAAGCTGAGTGCTGAAAAAACACCCTAACGGCAGAGGGCACGAAGCCGAACGTAGTAGATCATAGGAGAATAAGCCCGTCGATGGAGGAGGGGTGGAGCCCGAAGGGAATGTTACAGAGGGTTTCGAGATGAAAGAACTGCCACAGGGCGGGGAGGATGCGTGCGACTAGAGGAGGGTAGAGATAAAATGATATGATGCCAGAGAAAGCAAGTTCAAGGACGTCGGAAAGGGCTTGGAGAGGGGAGGAAAATGCTCAAACAATGTAGAAGGAGGGGATTCCGAAGGAAGGGGATAGTCTAGACTAGGAGATCCTTCAAAATGGATATGAGGTCAAGTGGAAACCCTAGTACCACTTGTCGTTGGAGCTAGGGTAGGAGACGCCAGTGAAATCGTAGCTGGTGAGATGTACGGAGTAGGTGAGGAATAGATCGAAAATCCCTCCAACTTATTTGGTGAGTAGTCGACAAGATCCTCCTCCATGGCGGTCGTTAGCGTAGAATAAACCTGCAGGGAAAACAGAGTGGGGAGCGAAAATGTCCAGACAAAAGAGGGGTGACCGGCACGATACCCATGAAGCCGCGAAAAAGAGCGCGATAGCAACAGTTAGCAGAAGATGTGTGCCCTAACCGTATGTAGTCGTGGATGGTCGCCTGATAGACCGCGCGGTTGCAACAAGCTTCAGAGCCCACTCCTGCTCCATCGATCCTGTAAAGAAATATGTTACTATGATATTGTCCATATTATATTCATGTCAATCTAATTTTTAAAATATTTGTTACACTTCTACCCTTCTTAGCTTTTTAGATCAATAAAACTATATTGGTTTGGGAACATTTCTCCCACTTCTTTTTGAGAATATAAATAAAATGTTAAAGAATTTCAATTTTGTTTTGTTTTGTTTGTCAAGTGGACTGAGTTCATTAGATATTACATAAGGCTTGTCTTGTGCCTTGAGAAACTGTGACCCAAGGGCATCTAAGCTGTCAAAATCACACAGGGATTGCACCCGGCCTGGGCCACACCAACCCTTAACATCACTGATTTTTTTCTCACAAAATTTCAAATCGATGACCTTCACATCATAGAATGACTTAACAATATACCCCATCACCATCTATTCTATACCACATGAGATGTTAAATAATTTCTATTAATCCCTTACCTTCTTAAATATTAATACACATTTATCATCACCTTCATAATATCACATAATTGTTTTACCTATTTTTAATTTTTATACTTTTCATACACATTCAAAATAATGTTTTCACATTAATGATGAAATGACCCGTCCAAAACAATATATTTTGGACTCCATTAATAGTTGAGAATTAAAAATTTTATTAACTCCAAGGTGTTAAAAACAATTCGATTTTATCTAATAAATATATTAATAATTAACCTCTCATAATGCTTAAAGGGTTAAAATTTTAAAATATTCACTTTATTTCAAAAAGCAAAATATAAATAGTTATAATGAATATATATTTTTAAATATTATTATTTTATCTATAATTTTAATAACGACATATATATAAATATTGTTTAATAAATGGTTTAAACATGATTTAAAATAAAGATTTATCTTCACAATTTTTCTCAAAATTATTATATCTTATATCTTATATTTAAGAAAAATATTTAGATAATAATCGTAAAATTATATCTTATTTGATTTTTAACTTATTTATTGATAATAAATAATTAATATAAATTTATTTTAATTTATAATTTAAATGAGATTTTAAAAATAGATTATTAATAGAACATTGAAATTGTTTACTTAAATAAGTATAATTATTTTAATATAAATTTATCATTATTTTATTTATTATAAAACTTCAACTATCTCTATTTTAATAAGCTTAGATTTATCTTAACTCAGGATCTATCAACGGTCTAGGGATCAAATCCTTCTCTTGAGTTGCAAACCTCTTTTATAGTGAAAAGATATTTGATCCATCTCAACTCTTGGTAGATTTGAAGTTAAGATGGATCTAGGTTGGTTTAATTATTAGCCTTTAAATAGGTCACATTAGAGAAGAATACCATGGGAAAAAACCATGGGTTAAGAATATCATGGGAAAAAATCACGGGTTAGAGAATTTTATGTTTATTATTATTATTATTATTGTAAGATTCTGAAACTAATTTCCATCAATAAAACAAGATATTACTTTGATAGCATTTCATATTCCATGTTCCAAAAAGACTACCCTGGGAGTCCATTGCTTTGACAAGGTGTATCCAAAATAACACCATTTCTACTAGTTAAAAATTAAGATACAATTAAAAATTGTGACTGTCACCAAAACAAAGAGACCCAACTTAATCTACTAGAATTTTCCGCTGGTAGTGTCCTACCTACACCTAGTGATATAGACAGACATAAGAGGTACAGAGCATAGTAGTCTATTGACGGGCCTTCCAGATGGGTTAGCTGGGTGCTTGCATGCAGACTCACATGCATAAAAGATATATATATATATATATATATATATATATATATATATATATATATAAGAAATTTTTAGTTCCAATAAGTAGTTCAATACTTAATTCAAGAAGGAAGTTCCGACAATCCAATGAAGGGTATCTGTCCAACTGCTTTCCATTCCTAAAGTAGGTTGCCTTTGAATTTTTGACCAAAAAACTATGGAAATTGATAATATAACAACGAGACAGAAACAGGCCTACAAGTACAACCTTTTCCATTCAACTGAAAGAAAAATAAAGATCCAACGAGAAACAAAAAACAATATTATGTCGATCATGAAGAGCCCGAAGAAAAAATCCAACTACATTCCGTAGTGCCATTCCTACAACCAACTGTAAAGACGAGTGCATAAAACCATTGAATTCCATTAGTCAGAGATAATAACTGGAGAGAGGGAAGAGGAGTTTTCTTATGTAGAGGCGACAACAGGAGAAGAGACATTGAGTGGATAACATTAATAACAACTGGTGCTTCATTCAACTCATACTGAGTGTCCGAGTTCGAGACCACATATTTTTCCGCCCTTGCTAATATGGCCACAATGTCATTCAAGCTAAAAAAAATGTTCCAAAGAATTCAGTTGATGTCCTCCTCTCATGCAAAAGAATTATAGTTTTCTACCTACTTGTCTCGAAGAACCATGTGGAGCAATGTTTCCATTTGTTTGTGCACTATGAGTGAGTGGAGGAAGTGAAGCTTACACTTCCTGAATATTTTTCCATGGAATATTTGTACCAGACATATCCACCTAAAGGGATTAACTTCCTGCCGAATCAACCACGGATCCTGACCCCGAGGGTGTCAAGAAAAATGAAACCGTTACCTTCAAATAGCAAAGGTGCTTTAACGATGAGACTCGACCAATTGAGCTAACCGTAGAGTGCGCTGTGCAATTTATAACGTGAGTATATAGTCACAAGCAAAACTAAAATTGCACAGATATGAAGAGAGGCACCGTATGGAACGAGCCACATTGGCATGTGTCCCTGAAACTACAAGGGACTCTTCCACGTAGTAGTAGAGTATTATGCCACATGGTTCCATGTGGAAGAAAAGGGAAAACGATAAAACTGTAAATGAATATTTTTTTTTAGAAGAATCTTAACATAATATTCCGAAGTCTAATTTGAGTAAAATCTATGTCAGTTGGGCACTTATTCAAAGACTGAGCCCAGGATAACTCTAAAAAAACCAACACACAAACGCAAAGGAAGGTAGATGAAAAAGGCTACACCAAGGTTGCACCCAAAAACAAAAACAATAGGAAGACTCAAGGAAAACAAGGCCCACAGAAAGCATCCAATAGAAACAATTTCGAAGCCCTGCAACAAGAATAGGAAGAACCAATCTCAGAAGAGCATGCAGAGGAGGGAAGCAAAACACTAATCCAAAACTCAACTGTACAAAATAAAATTCGAGAGGATAATTTTGGGAATTGCCACATCGAGAATGGCCAGAATTTAGAAGACACTGACATGGACCACGTTCCGTTAGAAAACTCTGCAGAAGACCATGTTATAGAAGAAGCTCTCAAAGGTGTGGATCTCAACTCAATAGTAGAGGAATGGGATAAGTGGCTTGTCTTCTATACCCGAGGAGTATATACAAAAAATAGAAGGGGCCTACTTGTTACAAGAGGAATTAAAACGGGTCACAACCAAGAAACCCCCAGAAGACACTGCCTTTAAAGGAATTTTATCAAATATCACAACAGATTAGTATAACCCGAAATGTCCAAGCTGAAAGAGAGGGACGAAAACCACAATCCAACTCCTCCAAGAGCTAGGAGCAAGATTAATCAATGAGGGAAAGGTAATAGCTCTCACTTTAACCCCCCATATTTCTCAATGAATTGCATCTCCCAGAACAACAAAGGATTAAATGTCCTTGGAAAAAAAGGCTCTTAAAACACATAATACTAGTTGATAAACCAAGCATAGTACTCCTCTAGGAGACTAAGCTTGCAATGGAGAACTTGACGAACCTGCAGAAGGAATGTTGCAAGGGATATAACTATTTAGCTAATGCATCTCATGGTACAACAGGAGGGAAATTGATTTTATGGAGGAGCTCTCAATATGATTTGACTTCATCAGTAGCAACGAGAAGCTCAATCACAGTGGTCCTCAAAATCACAGGCACCACTGAAACCATCTGTGTAACCAACATCTATGCACCCCACAGGGCAGATGAAAGGATTCAAATGTTATCTTTGATTATGATAATCCTTGAGAACATACCTATCCCTTCAAAATAATAGGGGGGACTTTAACATGATCCTTAACCTGTCGGAAAAGAAAGCAGGACTAAGGAAGATGGACAAAGACTTTGAAGTTTTATAAGAAAACATCGACAAAATGGGACTAATAAGCATTCGAAAAATGTATGGTACCTACACCTACAAAAACAAAAGAGGTGGAGATAGGAAAATAGCCTCAAGGTTCGATAGATTTCTGATCTCGGAAGCCATCTATTTGACCTTGTGGGAAACTGAATGCAGAATCTTAACCCAAACAGGTTCTTATCACTGGTCAATAGCTTTAAGGCTATAGATATCCTCAACCCCCAACAATCGCCCCTTCTGATTTGAAGCCTTTTGACTGAAGCATCTGAACTTCCTAAGAAACATGAAGATCTGGTGGGAAATATCTCCACTTCAGACTGACACTAGAATGTACCAATTCCAACAAAAGTTGAAGCACATAAAAAACAAAATAAAAAATTGGAACAAAGAAGTATTTGGTAATATCATCAAGGACAAAAAGGAGTTGGAGCAAAGCATGTAGGTCAACAATGAATCATCCAACATGGTATCATGTAGCAGATGAAAGAGGAGGAGATGAACCTTCACAAAATATGGGAAGACAAAGCTAAGTAGGAGGAAAAACTATAGCAGCAAAAATCTCGAATCCGCTGGCTCCGGTGTGGGGAAAGGAACTCCTCATTCTTCCATTGATCCATGTTCCAACACCGGAGGAACAACACAATCCTCAACCTAAGAACTGAGGATGGGAGAAATTTTAACTCCCATGAGGACATTTCTAGCGAGCTAAATAATTTCTATAGAAAACTCCTTCAGGAACCAAGGGCAGACATATCCCATGCCATCAGGGAGATTACTAACAACATTCCCACCATCCTCAACCATGACAAAAACAAAATTCTCCTTAGGGAAGTATCAATGTAAGAAGTTGAGGAGGCGGTGATGGATATGCCCAAAGGCAAAGCTCATGGACCTGATGGTTTCACCATTGAATTTTTCAAAAGTTGTTGGTATTTTATCAAAGATGAAGTTCATGCCTTGGTGGAGGACTCTAGGATCAACAAAACAATACTGAGAGCACTGAACACCACTTTCCTCACTCTCATCTCAAAGGAGGAAGGAGTTTATTCTCCTGACCGATTCTGACCTATAACCCTTTGTAATGTAATTTATAAAATTAGCTCCAGGTTCTAGCCAATATAATCACGATTGTCTCCCCCTCCTTATCTTGACCAACCAAGCGGGGTATGTGGAAGGCAGACAAATATTGGATAGGATTATCCTCTCACATAAAATGATACAATCGATCCAAACCATCATAAATCCTGGCATGATGATGTAATTGGATATGTTGAAAGCCTTCGACAAAATCAGATGAGAATATATGCATGAAGTCCTAGCCACCTTTGGCTTCTACCAGGATTGCATCGACTGGATCATGGATCTAGTCTCGTGATCCTTCTTTTCCATCTTGGTCGATGGTTCACCTTCCAAGACTTTTTGTCCCTTAGGAGGTATCGGGAAGGGAGAGCCTTTTTTCCCCTTCCTTTTTGTCATCATGGCCAAAGGTTTAAGCATAACCCTCCAAGCATCCAACACCAGCAATATGCTCATTGGCCTCAAGCTCCACAATCTTGACCCAACTTCTACCCACAAACAATTCATAGATGACACCCTCTTAATGGGAGTCCCACTATTAATGAAGTGATCACTTTAAAGCACATTCTCAACTTCTTTTATCATAAATTCTGGACCTCCATCAACCTTGAAAAATCCAAAATCTTCTTCTTTGATAACCCCCTTGCCATTCAAAGAAATATTACCAGAATCCGTGGTTTTAAGATGTGTTCACTACCCTCAAATACCCGGGGGTTCCCCTCACTAAAACATCTTATAGAAAATCTAATTGGGAGGACCTCCTCAATAGGCAACGCAAAAAACTCTCCAACTAGACCTTTTGTTCCCTTAATCTAGCTAGAAGACTTTTCCTTGTAAAATTTGTTTTATAGGCCATGCCCCTTTATATTTTCTTGGCCCTGGCTTCCCCTAAGTCAGTAACTAATTCCATTTGAAGCATCCAACACAACTTCTTATGGATAGGTTCAAACACAACGAAGAAATGGGCCCTAGTAGCATGGGACCAATTATGCAAGCCTAAGACTGCTGGTGGGCTTGGTCTAAGAGACCCAAAACTTTTAGGGAAAGTCCTAGGTAAAACTGGGTGGAGATGGTTGGAAAACCTACTCACACCCTAGGGTATTCTTTGGAATGCGAAGTATGTGCCCAATAAATCCAATAATGATCTCATCAAGCTCGCATGAAATATCAATGGATCGACCATATGGAATTAGGCATGGAAAAGCAAAAAAATAATTCAAGAACACAACTTATGGGAACTCTGCAATGGGGAAAATTCCCTCTTCTGGGAGGATGCCTAGCAACAATTATCTGTCCTTGACAGGGATCAACATGCTTCTCTTCGAAGTTCCATGCAAGAAAAAGGAAAAATTCATGTAGGCCACTGCTGGAAGCCTAACATGTTGGATGCTATATGGAGAGAATGGTTGGATATTCAAGAGTGGGCATCCCTTCCTGAAAACCTCGACTGGGGTGCCTTTGATTGAACCATCCAAGAATAAAAAATTCATATTGATGAGGGCGAAGAAAAGCTACGACGGGGAAGGAATTCAGTCGGGCTTTTTAGTCTCAAGGATGCCTATGGTTACATAGCTAAACACGAACAACTTCAATGACAATAAACATGGAAAATTCTATCAGAGAGACAACTGTGGCCAAAAATCACCCTTTTTCTCTGGCTAGTCATGCACGGAAAAATTCTCACATGGGACAATCTTTGGAGAAAAGGTTTTACTGGTCCCTTGAGATGTCCTCTTTGTGAATCGAAAATAGAGACCACCAACTATCTCCTGAACACTTGCGACTACACCAACACGATATGGGAACGAGTGGCTGAGGATTTAAGATCCACTGACAGAGATAGAGATTCCATTCATACCACTCTAGAAAATTGACGATTGAACATACCCCCCCATCTTATTGTGAAAATGGCATGGAATAATTTACCAGACACCATCTGTTGGACTATATGGAAAGAACATAATGTGAGAACCTTCAAGAATTACCAAAATTTTGGGGAAAGCCTCCTTACCTCCATCAAGAAAATCGTCTGAGAAACGGTCGCCATCTCCAAGATTCCCAGCTTCACTAGCCCCCTCGACCCGTAGATCAACACATTTTTCTCCTTTTGGACCTGTATTTCCCATCTCATGCCAACCCCAACCATGCTAATGTTACCCTTGAATCCCCCTGTCATTGGTCCCCCCAGAGAAAGATGTGAAAATGAATTATGATGGCGCGATCAAAGGCAACCTCAGAGCAGCGGGTTTCGGTGGTGTTTTCAGGAATGTTGCAGGGGAAATTATGTGGGTTTACTCTGGGAACTTAAATATCACCACTAACAACACAAAAAAGCTTCATGCGATGGAACATAGTCTAGCCATTTCCAAAGAGTTCCAAAGAGCAAGGCTTTTGCCCCTTGATCATCGAAGGAGACTCAACGATGGCACCATTGGCTGCCCACAAAATCCAGCAAGGCACTACTGTGATCAGAGTAACAGACAACTGGAGGTTAACTAAAATGATTCACAGTATCAGCAAACACATCAACGACCTCAGTAGGATCCACTTCCAGGTGGTCAAAGGGAAAGCAAATGGTTTTGCAGACATAATCACGAACGAAGGAACAACTGGAAACTACAAGCTATAGTCCCTTGCATGGAATGAATTGGGGGAAGGTCCCCTCAAAAAATAGTGCGAGGATATAAATGTCAAGGACAATATTGGACGCGATCATCATAGCTCTGTAGAAGGAAAAAATATATCACAGATCTTGACGGTATGTTCTCCCTAAATCCGTTATCATGAAATATACCCCTGTCATCAACTCCAATTATTCACCTATGGGATTGAAAATCCCAATCTTTTTGTTGATCTTTAAATGTTTCCCCTCTGACCCAAAACCCAGTAATATCCATTGCACCACTATGAATGCTCTGTACTTGTCCCTGACCACCTTTAATGGCATAATTATCGCCACCTTCCTCCTAGACCTCCCCATCGCTCAACTCACCTATGAATACCTCGAACCCCAAGCTCCTTTTCATCACTCCATTCGCCCTCGTGCCTCCTCAACGTTTTGTCCCCTATCCTCTGCTCCGCACCCCTCTAGTCACAACCCCTACTCCCTACCCTTCAGTATGGCCCCTCAGCATAGCTCGAATTCTTCCCTGTGCAGAGGAAGGGGTAGGAACAATGAACATTGGAATCACGCCAAAATGTAGCCAAGAACACGCTCTGAAGCATCGACTAGGAGAGTCGCTATCAACTACAGTAGTTCAGTTTCTCAGGAGACCCATAAGCACATTCAAGATCTTGAAATGCAAGTTAAGACTATCCGTCGTCACATCAACAAAAATGATGTTGAGGCCCAATTTGATTGGATTCCTGACCTTGGCTTCACCAGGGCCAGGGAAAACCTTTATAGTCGCACAATTGAGCTCACATGGAAAGTAAAAACCATGCTGGGCTTGGATCTGCAGGAGCACAGTGAGACCAAAAAGGTACTGGAAGCTAAACTCAACCTACTAAATAAGAATTTTATTGTTTATGTGGATACTATTCACCATAGAAGCTTTGTTACTAAGGATTCACCTCATTATGCATTGTTGAAGCATCGTATGACGACCATGCAAGCGAGCGGGGACGACATGTCGAGCATAAAGCGCGAGACAAGAGGAGTGGAATCTATTCACCTTGCCTCTGAGGATGCCTTGGCCGACATCACCCTAGAAAAGACGATTAAGCTGGAAGAACACCATTCAGAGTAATCAGTATGATGAACTATGTCTATTTTTTGTTTTGGCTATGCGCTCTATGGGCTAGTTCCCTTCGGAGTAATCAATATGAAGAACTGTGTCTATTTTTTTTTGGCTATGCGCCCTATGGGCTAGTTCTCTTTGGTTTTGGCCCTTATCTGGTAAAACCAATTTAAATTTTATTACTATTGTTAATTTTCCAACTGCTGTCAATTTTGTAACCAGACATACTAGAAACTTGGATGAGCACATAAATTCTCGAATCACTCAAACCAGGATGAATTACAAATTTTGTAAGGGAAGGAAACCCAAAATACTTCTCTTTTGCTGATGGTCGGGGTTGGAATTTGTTAGACCACTCGCGCACTGTATCGATTGTAATGATCACTTTATAATATAATGAAAATCTTTTTCGTGACAAAAAAAAATGATTGTTATCTTTAGATGTTTACAATATTTTTGTTTGTTTGTAAGTTTGGCATGATTCCATCATCATTATGTCCAATATATCACCCCGATCGGAGAAGGGAATTGAATTGGTGACGATGTGAGTGCCTTAAGAAAGCACCCAATTACCATCTATCCAAAACCGATGAAGATTATCTTTAAATATTTTTAATCCTTAAAAGTATTTTTGAATAATTATATTATAGATTGATATTTTAACTTCAAAAAAAAATCACACAATCACATCGGAATAATTAAATTTAAATATATAACTAATTATGATATTTTTGTGTTTGTACACGTTAACAACTTTTCAAATAAAAACATATATATCTAGAGACACACTTCAAAATTGAAATCATGAACAATTATTATCCCAGTACTTTCTGTTCTTTTATCTATCGTTCTATGTCACCTCTTCCCGTCTATTTTTACCTATGCCAATCCTTATCGCCTTTCCCCAACAAAGGGCGGAGTAGGTTTCACGCGACCACTTTTGGCTCTTTCGTAAATGATAATACTAGCATTTGAACTGAGAGGTGCAAAGTAATGCTGGGGAGTGGGGAATGTGGAAAACAATAATTAAGTGAAATATATGGAAATTTTAGTTTCTATATATTTTTTAAAGAATGTAATAGGAGGTTGAATTTAGAAAGAAATTTACACTAACATAAAGTAATGCTAACATATCGTAATGATGGTATCCTTCCTTTTCGTGCTCCCTTCTCATCCTATGCTTTATTATATGACATTTGAGAAGTGGAGAAAGTACCAAGGTGGGATAAGAATCAACAAATGAAAAATATGAAGAGAGAAAATGAAAGAAAAGAAACCCATTGCACTCAAGAAGCATAAAAATAGATTCATGAACTTACTCATACATTAGATCAAATAAGAAAATCATAGAGCTCCTTGCCAATAATGAAAAAGAAAAAAATTTAGGAAAAAAGAAAAAACTTTATAAAATTCCCATCCCGCTATATAAAATCCAGCTATAAAACACTAATTACATTATAGATCCTTTTTATAAGCACATAAAAAAAATTACACGCACCTTTGTCTTCCATTGTTATGAGGAACTTCTTTCAAATTGACTTTTCGAATATTATGTCCTTTATCAATATGCCTTTTCCAAGACCACAATTTATCACTTTCTAAGTTGTTGGCCACATTTCTTCAAAATTCTAGTGCATCAATTTCTTCTTTTGTTGAGCTGCGAGACCCCTGGTTTTTAATGACAACAACTCATCTTCATTGATATCATCCTTAACGACCATCGATACAACACTGATAGTATGACAATATGACATCTCAGGTCAGTTCTACGAAGACCACTTTTCATAGTCGATATTCATAAGCCACCAACATTAAAAATAGACATCATATTATATGTGTCCTGTCAAACGATAAACAGGAACCACATAACTCTGACGTGTCGTGATTGTCAAAAAATCACATCCATAAATTTAATCCTTGTTATCAAGCCATTGTGACTATATAACGAACAATACCAATCCATAATGCATTGTATCATTGTGAGGATGCAAAATTAACCAAGCCCTAAATTCATACGTGAAGATATATACAAACCATTGAGTCTGAATACAAAATCCATAGAGAGCCATGCGATTTTATACCAAAGTCTATAAAGTGAAGCTATATGTAATTATAAAAGTGAGATTCATAGATACAATCATTGTTGTAGATTCATTGTGACATGTCATATTTTAAATGATGCCATCAAATCATTGTTTTGTGCCACTAGCATAGTGATATATATATATATATGAGAGCATGGTTTCCAAAATAAGAACGACATTGCAGAGCATACACAACGAGTCATAAACAGTGGCGATGCCAACTTTATAAGATTCCCATAACTCATCGCTCTGTCATCATAATTTTAAATTCTACCAATAAAGAAAAATATAGGAGGGATGGTGGGGGAGGCGATGTGGGAAAAAATTGTACAGTAATGAATCCGATGAAATCTGTTCGGGGAGGAGAGGAGAAAAAGAAAAGAGGGCATCTGTTATTGTTGTTAAATCTAGTTTGATCTCTATGAGCAAGGGAGTCAAGGATTTCAACGAGATAGAGGCGATGGATGGGCTTCAGTGGGAATGGAACACATGGCCAAGCTCCCGGATAGAAGCAGTGCGAATGGTGATCCCATTGGGCATCCTCACCCCAAATCCAACTTTACGACATGATCTTCTCTCTGGTGAATCCCTTGGCGTTGAAAGCCGCCGTTAACCTCAACATTCTCGACATTATCGCCACCCACGGTGGAGGTGAATGCTGCTCTCTGTTTGTAGAGGACATCGCTTCTCACATTGCAGCATCTGCGTCGTGCAACACGAATATGAAGGCACCTCACTTGGAATACCTATTTCGCCTTCTCGGATATTTGGCTTCCTACAATGTCTTCACTGAGACCTCACGCGCTGGGGGAGCTGTAGAGTTTAAACGATATAGATATGGACTCACTGCCCTTTCCAAACTGCTAACAATGCATAACGAATATTCGTGCATGCCTTTAGTGTTCTCAGCCACCAGTAAGGTACCCTGGGAAGGATTGCAGCGCCTGCACGAAACTGTGATGGAAGGCTGACCAACATTCAACAAATATTTTGACATGAATGCATGGGATTATTTCAAGACCTATCCTCAAGAATATGAGATTTTTAATAGGGCTCTCGCCAGTGACACTCGTGCGGTTATGGCTTCAGTTGTGAAGGTTTATGATAATGGGTTTAAGAATATAAATACGTTGGTGGACGTTGTAGGAGGAACGGGATCGACCATATCCATGATTGTGGAGGAAAACTCCCACATTTATGGCATCAATTTGGATCTCCCACATGTAATAGACACGACCCCTGCTTTACCTGGTAATCTTGAATCCCAAATTGATGATATTTGAGTAGATCCCCTGATGGTAGTGCAGGCGGAGGAGAATCAGCCCGCTCCCAATCCCACTTCTCCCATACGACCCTCTGCTCTGCAAGTCCTGCCACGCCATCCTAAACCCCTATGCTCATGTCAATTACCAGGGAAAGCTGTGGATGTGTCCCTTCTTCTTCCACGACAATTCTTTCCCCCCTACTCGTCCATAGACAAACAAAATCTCCTTGCCGAGATATTCCCCACTTACAACATTGTCAAGTAGTGTCTCAACAGGAACGCCACCCCCAGTTCCACCTCCAGATTTTCTTCATCTTTCGGTCAATAGGTTGGTCATTGGCCTGCATAAGGGGCGTAACAGGCACAGGCGGTCGGGGGGCCTGGGTTCTTGTTTGTGGTGGACACTTGCCATCCCGCGGAGGATCTCCAACATCTCAAGAATGAAATTTCGGGCAATAACAAGCAACCCAAAACAAACGTGCAGTGCAAGAATCACAAGGACAGTGGTGGAGAAATTGAGGACTTCCACCCAATATTTTGTTTACACATGTCAATATATGATTTGTTAGAAGAGAGATAAGAAATATTTCTGATTGGGTGGGGTGAACAGTGTTTTCCCACCCAATCTCATTAAAAAAATGCCTCCAACATAATTATTAACAATCGCAAGTGTGTTTTACGCAACCCAATTTCAAGGGAAGGATCACGTTGAAATAGGTAATAATATGAAGCATGCCGCATGCCCACATGTAGAAGATACAAGCCAACCATCTGTCGCTTTTGATAAACCTTATCCGTTGACAATGACGCGTTTAGATTTGGCTACCGAAATTAAGGACACCCTCTAATTTCTAACGTGAAGATCAAACCTACTATCATGAGTAATGACTGAATCAAAGAAAAATCTCCTGAACAATGTGAGCAATGACACCGATCACCAGCCAGGTGGCGCCTTATCCACAAGTAATCGCTCAACATTGAAAAGAGGAGCCCGCAGATAGTGCCATATTAACATTTCCGAATATGCCACTGGAAATAATCTATAACGATGAAGATATATTATTATAATTTTCTCATGCTTCTCTACCATTCTAGAAAAAACTCCAGTTCCAGGCAACAAATAAGTTATATATAATAGCTTCCAATTAACGACTTTTAAAATCCCATGGGCCATCCCATTCATACCACCCAAAAACCCCCAGTATTCTGACAAGAAGACAATTACAGGAAACCAATCATAAATTTCTAGTAATATTGTCTACTGAAAAAAGTATTTACAATCATAGGGAAAAAGCAGAACAATTATTTTATTCACATTGAAATCATGACATCAAATTTATTCAACGCTGACACAAATAACATTCATAAAATAATCATTCATGCAATGCGCATGAAAAAATTCACAGAAATGGATTCAGAGCCCGATAGAAAGATAAAGATCTTGACTTTTGAAAAAGCTCCAAAATATTGAATGTCTCAAACAATATCTGTCGACAATCAGTCTAAAAGGACAAGTGACTGTTAGGACGCAAGGTTATATGTAAAAACCCTCCCTCTAACTCGGGGAGTCACCAGATGCCTACAAAATTTAAGCGTGTAATCTTTTTCCGGCGCTCGTATTCCAACTTCAAATTACGAACTCAACAAGAATAAAAAAAACATGTTAGGCTATAGATAGTAATATACATAGGATAGCCTTGTCGAAGACCAAACCTCCACCAAATATTCCACTGATATTCTTTAAACTCTGCACATGGATAGATGACCTCCAATGAACCCTCAAAACACAAAATTGCTACTAAATGTTGCTCGTTGCAGAAACAAGGGAATTAAGGCAATTTTGTAGCGAGATTTTGTAGCAAATTTACTTCACCCACCTATGCCACCTATTAGCCCTCTTTTTTGACTTGGAGATGTTGGTTGAACCAAATGAGCTAAATACAAAATTTTTTCCACCTTAATTTTGACTATATCCATGATTGTAAGAAAAAAGTCACCTACAACGATTTCGTAGCGAAATCTGGGCTTCAAGCATGGGATTCACTACGAAATTGCCTAATTGGCAGAAAACTCAAAAATTGTCCTTTTTCTTCAAAATTGTGCTTATGGCTATGTAAGGTGATAAGATGAAGCATCATAAGGCAAACTTGGTTCCAAATACCTCTTATCCTAAAGAAAAAACATTTTCCCCTTCAGCAAGTTCATCTACTAATAAAAATGGAGATGTTTTTTTCTGAAAAATAGGGCTCATAAATGAGCTCCTATATTCGGATCCTTGATAGCTGTTGTGAAACGAGAGGATGATTTTGTAAATCAGTTCGTGCTGAAGAAAAACCTCTCTTGGTTTTTTGAAAACCATCTCCAGTTGTTCGTAATCTGCATTTTAAAAACATGTCTAAAACAAGAAAAAATCGGAGTCTGAAAATTGAGCCCAAAGATGTCTTTGAATCTCCCAATATGTAACACCTGTAAGAAAAGTGAAAGTGGTTAATGTTATTTGATCCGTGTTTGATAATAAACTCTCTCAGTTTTTTATAATTATCCTTTGTTTGCCCAAAAAATGCTCTTGAAGTTGACTGCTCAAACAGTAAAAAAATAGAGAAATCCCTTTGTATCTTCTGGTAAAATCTCATGCAACCAGCTTTGATGAAGTCCTCTGCAACACTAGGGTATTCCATGACCAATTTTAGGTCCATAGGTTCATACTTGACCATGCTACCACCCTTTTTAGGCTTTTTATAGAAAGTCATGCCTTCAAATACCAGTGCTGGTCAATTTCTGTTTTGACACCTGTAAAATTTGTTTTGAGATAGCAAGCTGCTTCTATGGACATAACTAATCAATAACCTTTGATAGAAATGATATTAGAGACACACAGGGGACTGGTGGAAGAAGTAGCTCACATGGATGATAAAGGTAAATTTTAAGCTCGAATGCATGAGGTTTTAATTATGAAAAAGGAAAAAGTGGAAGTGAGACAAAATGATGAGGTGGTGTGATAACCATGCATTACATACATTTAATAATGATTTAAAACAAGTAAACATGTTATGACAACTTAACCTATACCCTCTCATAAGATGAAAACTCATCAATCTCTGAACTTTTTGAAAAAAATATGATTTCGTAGCGAATTCAGTTAGAAAGTTGGTAGATTCGCTATGAACTTGTCAGGGGATTTCGTAGCGAAAATCACCTGTTTTGCATAGAATTTTCTGCAGACTAAGGAAAAAACAGAGAGGTGGCTAAAAATGAATTTTAAACAAATGCATGGAGATTTTAGGTGGATTTTGATAGATTTGACTCGGATGATATGACCAATGGATTATTCTAGACTTAGGATAATGACCATTTCATGAGTTTTCATCAATTTCATGAACCAATTTACCAAGACAATAAAACCTATGCTAAATGACCTTCTTAACTAGAAAATGAAATTTTATTGGTGATAACAGTGGCTCCAATGGGGATGGTGTGCCCCTATGGTACAACAAAGAACTTGTAGTTCTAGTGCCTCTCTTTAAAAACTGAAATTTTCTGAAATTGATGAGGACTTCGCCAAGCTCTTATGGCCTTCTCCTCGAGCTCAAGCTTGTTGAAAAATGCAATCCATGCTGAAAACTAAATCTGTAGATGCTAAAAAGATGCTCAGAATACTTGAGCTTATTCGCACACAAACCTACTTACCCTAACAACTACAATCATCATGCTTGATTCAAGCGACATGAAACCTCCAATAAAGTGAGTCAATGAGTTGATCTGATACCTGAAATCTTTGATTGTACTTGAACAAAATTGGAAGTGAGTCATCTATTGGAAACTCAAAATGAAAATTGAATCACTGCTCCATAAGAAATACAAAATTTGTCTTGGCTGATGACTGCAACAAACTTACCATTGGATCTTGGAAACCATGAAAAATCACCTTTTTTTGATGAGTAAAACCACGAGAGCTGAATACATTCATAATTGATGGATTATTTTGTCTTATGTCTTCAATTCAAAAAACATCATCAAATGAAAAGACAACAATAAATTTGTCTTCCCTTTCGTGTAAATCAACAAAACCATTCGTGCATCCTTGAGCATCTTCAAACATGACATCCATATTATGTGTATCAAAACTACTCTTTTTCTTATCAAACAAATCAAATATAATATTTGGTAGTTTTTCTTGAGGATTGCCATCTTAATTCTGGACACTAACATATCCTATACAAATAACTTTATACATATCATCCATGTCATTTTTATGATCCCCAAATAGAATAGGTAAAACATGTATATTCAGCTCTTCATGTAGCTTGAGTTTACCCAAAAGTGAACTTTCATCACATGTTACTTCCTCATTTAGAATTTTCATGCATGTATTTTCAACAACCTGATCTTGAGCAGTTTCTTCTTGACATAACATTTCAGAAAAGGAATGGGATGAAAAACAATTTGAATGATTTGGATTATACTTTTGACTGCATATAGATTGACAAGGCTGCAAATCCTCATAAATTTCATGTAATATGACTTGACTGTCAAATTGCTGATCTATTTTATCTTTTAGCAAATAATACACTTCTTTTTGTTGGAAACCTTCTTGATTATCATGAAAACTAACATGAGAAGAGAAATCATGAAGTGCCTCTAACATATCCTCATCCATGCACTCTCCATTATCACCATTAATTTTAAGATATGGAATGAAAACCTCACAAAAGTCACAACAATCTTGTAATAGTGATAAAGAATAATGAGTTTTCTCATAATGTTCTAAGAAAGTTCTATGGAAATCTCTTAGAGAGAACAAGCTTTCTGGTTGCAACCCTTCATACCATGTTCTAGCTTCATCCTCTAGGGTGGCCATAAACATTTTCATGAGACAATCCTCAGGAAACTCAACTCGAAACTTATGCACGTGCATATGGAATCTAACCATGTGAAGAGAAGAATTATCTTTCTTTTCATATTTAAATATAGGAAGATAAGTTGACCAATTAACTCTTGGCATAGGATTTGGAAAAACAAGGACGTGAGACTGATCCATAGGAGCATACTTGGCATTCTTTCTCGCAATAGAACTCATCCTGGAACTTCATCAAGCTACTGATATTCTAGCAGTGGAGTCATCATGAAGTTATGAAATTCTAAATTCTTTAAGAATGGATTCGTCAAGGTAGAATGCAACCTCGAATGCTTCTGAGCTCCTGCTACCTTCAAGAGTTCAATATTTTTGTTTGAGCACAAACTTTGGGAAATATGTCTTCAAAATCCCAGTAGACACACAAAATTTTTATCACTAAGTTGGTACAGATGGGCTGCTCCACCAGACAATCAAGAGTAAATCTTTCAAACCAACTTCTGACTGAAAATTAGCCTTTTTAGCCTGAGAGGTCTCTCTCAAAAAGTAACTATGATTTGTTCAAATATGATTCAATCAGATGGCTAACTCTGTAATAGTGTCTTGAATGTGTTTGTATGCAGGTGAAAAATGTATAGGGTTCACTACCATTGGGCTTATGGAGTCTGTGTTAGGAAATTTAGTGACATGCACACAAATATACAATAAATTGATGTTTAAAGGAAGTCATAGCATGATGTATATGAATTATAAGTAATTGAACATTAAGATATTGAAATAAAAAATAGTAATATACATAGGATAAATGTTCATGAAAACACCAAATGAATCTCAGGTGAAGAAGAAAGACAAAACCATTGTATATTACTGATTAGAAAAAAATTACAATAGTAATAGTGTAGAAAAAAATCCTCCAACCCCATATTATTCGAAAACTTTCCTATTAATAGGCTTTAGTCCTTTACATTGACTCTTCCTACATGGATAGATCATCGAACTACTTTTCATGACACCTATCTTAACAAGAACCAAAATACATGGGAATAAAAATGACACATACTGACTTTATGACTTAAAGACCTATTAGGACTCTTCCACTTATTTATTACATCTACTAACTGAAGAAACTGCATAATTACATTAAAAATAATTAAGTGCTCGAGTGGCACCAACCATAATCAAGGCATAAATACTCCCACTAGATTAAGAAACTAATTATCCTATTTTTAAGGAAATTGTGTCATGATATTTGCTGACTGTCTTCATGCTGAGCTGGTGAAATAGACAACCTTGTCGAAGACCAAACCTCCACCAAAATATGACACTGATACTCTTTAAACTCTCCACGTGGTTATCTGACCTCCAATGAATCCTCAACACACAAAATTTCTATGAAATGTTGCTCGCTGCAGAAACAAGGGAATTAAGACAATTTCATAGCAAATTTACTTCACCCACCTATGCCACCCGTTAGCCCTCTTTTTTGACTTGGAGATGTTTTTTGAATCAAATAAGCTAAATACAAAATTTTCCCACCTTAATTTTGATTGTATCCATGATTTAAAGTAAAAATTCACCTACAACGATTTTGTAGCGAAATCTGGGCTTCAAAATTGGAATTCACTATGAAATTTCCTAATTGGCAGAAAACTCAACAATTGTCCTTTTTCTTCAAAATTTTATGGATATGTAAGGTGATTAGATGAAGTATGATAAGGAAAAATTGGCTCCAAATACCTCTTAGTCTCCTCAAGAAACAACATTTTCCCCTTCAACAAGTTCATCTACTAATAAAAATGGAGCTGTTTTTTTTTTGAAAAATAGGGCTAAAAATTGAGCTCTTATCTTCGGATCCTTGAAAGATGTTGCAAAAAGGGAGGATTTTTTTGTAAATTAGTTCGTTCTAAAGAAAAACCTCTCTTGGTTTTTTGAACACCATCTCCCGCTTTTTGTAATCGGCATTTGAAAAACATGTCTAAAACAAGAAAAAATCAGATTCTGCAAATTGAGCCCAAAGATGTCTTCGAATCTCCCAATCTATAACACCTGTGAGAAAAGTGAAAGAGGTTAATGTTATTTGATATGTTTTTGACAATAAAATTTCTTAGTCTTTTAGAATTATCCTTTGTTTGCCCAAAAACTTCTCTTGAAGTTTACTTCTCAAACAGTCAAAAAACAGAGAAATCCCTTTGTATCTTCTGGTAAAATCTCATGCAACAAGATTTGATAAAGTCCTTTGCAACACTAGGGTATTCCATGACCAATTTTAGGTCCATAGGTTCATACTTGACCATTCTACCACCCTTTTTAGGCTTTTTATATAAAGTCATGCCTTCAAATACCAGTGCTGGTCAATTTATGTTTTGACACCTGTAAAATTTGTTTTGAGATAGCAAGCTGCTTCTATGGATAGAACTAATCAATTACCTTTGATAGAAATGAGATCAGAGACACACAGGGGACTGGTGGAAGAAGTAGCTCACATGGATGAAAAAGGTAAATTTTAAGCTTGAATACATGAGGTTTTAAATATGAAAAAGGAAAAAGTGAAAGTGAGACAAAATGATGAGGTGGTTTGATGACCATGCATGACATACATTTAATAATGATTTAAAACAAGTAAAAATGTGATGAAAACTTAACCTTTAACCTCTCATAAGGTGAAAACTCATCAATCTCTGAACCTTTTGCAAAAAACGTGATTTCGCAGCGAATTCGGATGGAAAGTTGGCAGATTCGCTACGAACTTGTCAGGTGATTTCATAGCGAAAATCACCTGTTTTGCAGAGAATTCGCTATGGACTCATGAAAAAATAAAGAGGTGGCTAAATTTTGTTTTTAAACCAATGCATGGAGATGGATTTTGATATATTTGACTCTGATGACATGACCAATGGATTATTATAGACTTAGGATAATGACCATTTCATGAGTTTTCATCAATTTCATGAACCAATTTATCACGACAATAAAACCTATGTTAAATGACCTTCTTAACTAGAAAATGAAATTTTATTGGTGATAACACTAGAGATGATTTGTCAAATATTAAAGAACATTGAATTTTGGATTTCTTTTAGGTTGTTTTGTAATGCATATGAAGTATGATTGATTTTATAAATCATATAACTAATTTTACATTTACTAATTTTTCTGAAAATATTTTATCAAAAAACCATTATGAAATTGATTCATTTAGTATTAAATGAGTTATGATCTTGGATTTTTTTTCTTATATGTTTAGTTTTATAAATAATGCTCATGGTATTGTATGTATGAAGCCTATATAGAGGCTAGAGACTCTCCATTGAAACATGTCAAGGATTATTGTATTGAAAAGCATATGGCTTTCGAAGTTATATCCTTCCATAAGGAGTGAGTGTATGGTGTTACCCTACCTCAAAGGTTTTGATATTAATGAAGATCTAAAGTTTTATCTTCTATTGTGTTATTTATTGGGCATATTTTCCATTATTATATATTTCCAGGTCAGATCTATTAGAATATTACATGGCATTCTTCTCTTGTAAAATGATATTTTAAAAAGAGGTGAGTTATTTATTCCCCTTGCTCCTTTTATAAATAACACATACATTTAACGGTGTATTCTATGTACATTACCTCATGTTAACAATTTGTTTGCAAGAATAATAAAAAATAAATATTTTTGTCTTATGACATTTTCATTATCCATATCAAGGTCCACCACTATTCACAATTATAACCACCTCCTTCAAGGAAAACTATGTTTTATACAACATAGACAATGTAATCTTGTTGGTGAGGTAAATCTCCTCTGCAGACAGAGGCGATCCCACTAGCCCTAGAGTGGGTCTAGCCACAAACAAAACACACTATAATATTGATTCCTAGTTAATGAATGGATGGAGATTCAATAGATGACTTATCAGAAATCCTATGCTGTTGTTGTCAGCGAAAAGAGTGGCTCGCTCCTCACTCCTGATTGGATAGATCACGGTCCGCTCCATTTCACGCTTGAACACCTACACACAAGAAAACACCGACAATATACAACGTACTAATTCACATTCGTAACTATTAATCAGTCGAAGAGGACTAAATCAATTGCATTACATAAACAACATAACACAATGATGGAACCAACACCATAGTCAAGTATATTAATAAATGGAAGGAAGAGTACAACCAAGCTTCGACATTGCGATATCCTCCAGCAGGGTTCAAGCAGAGCACGTCTCACAAAGGCTCGTCGGGAATTCAGACGAGACTCTCTCTACAGAATTCTCCTTGGTTCTACCTTCTCAATAGCAATTACTTAGCTATAGTAATCTTCTGCAAGTTCAGCTAGTTGGTTATCTGTTCAAATAGCTTTCATAAAGGGAGAAGGCCTGTTTATATGGAGGGAGAGGGAGAAGTTAGGATCCCTATAATCATGGAAGGGAGTCCTATCTTCAAGGAGTGTTCCATGGGAGGTAAAAAACCATCACCTAAAGAGAGAGATCCGTGACTTATCAACTTAACCACTTGCAGTGACTCATCCCTGAGGTGGTTAGAAGGAAAATTCTGCCTCTATTTGTTTAAAAAACATTCCTAAAACAGCTGGCGCATGCACTACACTGAGACAGAGTGCCAGGTGGCACGGGCTCTAGTGTAATCTTACCACATTGGTGCGAGGGGTGAACTGGCTACACGCGCCAAGGCCAAACATAGGTTTTTGTGTACTTTTTGAGGAAATGTCCAACAGGAGAAAAGATGTCCTTATGCAGAAGGATGCAAAGAAAGTGTTTGCAGTGTATGAAACTGTTCAGAAGTCACGGGAATGATCTTCCAATATGCGGGACGGTGAAAAAATGTTGTGTAACAGATGCCCCCTAAAGCATGAGGTTCGAGAGAGAGGGAGGGGTGAAATTCTTTATGAGAACGCGTTCAACCCAAACACTGCTGTCGAAAGACCTGAAAGTAAAAATACAATTGATATCTCTGATACATGATATGTGAGCCATCCATAATAGAGTACATAAAAAGTGAGATCCAAGGAATGGACACAGCCACCCAATAATAAGGATCAACAAATAGACTCAGGTATGGTCGCAGCTATCCAATCAGAAGAGTCATGTAATAAATCATAGTAAACCACAAAGAACTCGCAGCCCGGATTTCATCAGACAAAACCCAGGGTCTTGCGCTCCATCCCGACCCGAACAAAGTACAAGTTCGAGCATGTGAATAGACGAGTTGAAGTAGAACATGCAGGAACATCATCTGATTACCAGCCAATAATGAGAGCTATTAACAGACGCGAGAGAAACCACTAGTAATGACAATGGCTCTCAAGGTACGAAAGGTACAATCCATGAAATGTGAAAAGTGATTTGGCGTCGAACACCCGCAGAATCATTTGATCGAAGGCCAATGATGTAAACCTTGCAACGAATGCAAATAACCTGCCATTAAAGCATGCAGGCTCCAGGGTACCTAAAGGGAGTCTCTAGATCAACTTCCTGGAAAATGAGCTGAAGTCGACAGGAAGTGTCCTGGTCGAAGGAGGGCCATGATGTTTCCCACAT
Source organism: Pinus albicaulis (assembly GCA_034641835.2). Taxonomy (NCBI): domain Eukaryota; kingdom Viridiplantae; phylum Streptophyta; class Pinopsida; order Pinales; family Pinaceae; genus Pinus; species Pinus albicaulis. The sequence continues at coordinate 694,822,062 of CM076578.1, forward strand.
CATCGACCCAAGATAGAGGAATATGATGATTTGTGAATTAAGATCAACATATAATCAGAGGGAGGTTGAAAAATGCAGAGGCAAAACTTCTCTTGAACATATCGGCGACACAACATTGGATTTAGCAATATTTGACATCACGAGATTTGAGGTCATGGTGACGTGGTAAAGAGCAAATGAGCGGTCAAAAGAGATTACCCAAACCAATGGAGGCAAACAAATGACGAAGTGAGATGTCCCCAACCCGACACGAATGCAGACAAGTGCCATGTTCAAGAGTGACATACTGCCAACACGACTATAATCTAGTTCCATTTTCCCCCACCATTTCTGGCAAGTACCCCAATTATTTTTATAAAAAAGCTTGAAGGGGATAACGTATGCTTGCAATGTAAGTTTGTCCTTCGGAAAAATCCAACCTAGTACATTTTACGAGCCCTAGGAAGGAGGAACTCGAGTAACGTCATAACGACGAAGTCCGATGTCATCAATTTTTAATGAGTCTAACAAAGGGAGAACTCAGCATCTTTTCATGTTTAGAGAGTTTGAAAAGAAAGCGGAAAAGAAAACTCCAGCAAGGCCCTTTTCATAAATAGTCTTTTGGATCCAAAAAGGTAGAAAAAAAATATCCGAGAGAACCTCTTAGTCACGATAGGATAAGGTGTTCCTTTTTCGTAAATAATCTATCCCAACCTGAAAAAGGGGTAAACGTATACTGGGTAGATATTGTTTCGCAGCCATTTAACGAGTTCAAAATGACAAGCGTCTCGACAATATTTTCAGTTTTATAGAGTCAGAAAAGAGCTGAAAGGTGACTCCAGTAGTGACTTTTTCGTGTTTTTATCGAGTCCGAAAAAGTATAAAATACAACTCGTTTCTTCATCATAACCATGTGAAAACCTGTCACTGCACAAACAAACATGTGTAAAACGTATTTCTCGACAATAATATGATGAAATAATCGACAAATATGTTTTAAAAACTAATTTAAAATTTTGAAAAGTTATGAAATGCCATAAGTGGTAAAAAATTATTTACTTTTCACTTCTACCTCTTTTTGGAGCAACAATGATCCATTTGCCTTGAGATCTTGTGGCGACGATTGCGAGCGATCCAGTGAACCAATCTTGATTCCGTCAGTCTCAGGTAAGAGCCGACACCATTTTCCATCTTTTAAGCTATATTTTATTACCTCTATTTGTCATTTTTAGTCCTTTAGGGGAGGATTTGTCAAAACTAATGCATCACAGTTGGCGCGGGTTTCGGGCACGGACCCACGCCAATCGCCCCTTTTTTACACAGAGGGCGCGCCCATTGGCACGAATGTTAGTGAAATAGTCGTGCCAACCATGCAACCCAAAAATCCACATGAATTTGAGAAAAATGAAGTCAATTGCTTGCAAATTTTGATGCCTAAGTAGACTAATAATTCTCATATGAACAATGTGCAGGTACAAAGCAGAGAAAATGGTGATTGAGTGGAAAGAGAGAGAACACAGTGAGGAGGATGAACTGGCTATGGAGAATGAATGATGCATGAACGCCCTCAGAGATTGTGGGATAAAGAATTTTTTCCTCACATCGTGCCTCCAGGCTCAGCCGGAATTGCTTCAATATTTGATAAGCATTTGGGACGAGGATCAAGAAAAGTTTGTGCTTCAAGATCAGGAACTTGAACTAGAAGTCTCTGATGTTTATTTTACCACAGGATTGTCGTGGAGGGGTGCAGTCCCTATGCTTACTGGTACCCGTCCCTCTGGGGAGAGTATGGGGATGGTGATTAAGAGAGTATGCCGAGGGGCACACAAAGGAACAGGAAGCGGGAAGGTTGACATCCAAACCATCTCGGATTTGGCACTAAAAATAGTGCTGCACACTATCACGCGAGCTGTAGGATCGTAAGCACTGCATGAGGCCACAAAGATGTTGAAGATTTCAACAAGAAACAGTGAAGGAGGCATCCGGAAACATCTTTCCTGATCCTAGTTGGAAAGTGATCACCTAAACTAGGTGGGGGCCACACAAGTGATTTTTGTCGTAAAGTCTATTTTTAGACTATGTCTATTTTTAGACATATGGATCATGGTCTATGAGTTGCAGGATGCTATTTATGGATGATTGGTCAAGTTGGTAAAAATATATGGACCTCTATTTTTAGACATTGGGCGGAATCTATTTTTAGACTACCGGGCTAAAAATAGAACAGTCGAATATTATTAACCCTTAATAATATTTAGACTATAAACATTATCTTATCCTCTTGGAGCACTTCAGTTTGATGCTTGGATGTGGCACATGCAGCTGACAGAAGGAAATACGCTTTTCCTAAGGGTTATTTGAGCTATTGCATGGTTGACTTGAGTTAGAACTCATGTGTCAAAGTTTGGTGGAGTTGATGAGACAGTTGGTGGAGTTGTGTTCGGTTTAACTTAGTTGAACTAGTTGTATTTAGTCTAACTGAAAAATACACTAGTGATGAGTGGTGTGAATTAATTATTAATTAATTCACTAATTATTAACTCATAAATCAACTAAATAACACATCAGTTAACTGCAATGCATGGACAGTTCAGTGGAGACCAGTGTTGGAGGTGGGTGAAAGGGTGAGTGTGACTATCAGTTGTGACCATAGCTGTGCATGAGATTTTCACACACATTGATTGAGATTGCCAATGAGGATTGCGCAGTACAATCCAAGGGGATTCGAACTTGGATCTCATTCATTCTCATCTTGGATTGCGCAGTAGAGGCAGGCAGACTTGTGGAGGAGATTTGAACCTGTGACTTGTTCATCTTCCATGCTAGTTTGTGTGTAGCATGTGAGATAGTGCTGAGAGCTGTGAGAGCTTTGTGCTATGTATTGTTACATGTTCTATATCATTATAATATACAGATAGTTGGGGGTTTTCAGCTGTATGCTTTCCCCATTACATACTGTGTTATATGTGTGCTTGATTATGTTTTAATGTGCGCATGCGACTACTTCTATTTTCGCATATTGATGATCAATTGTAGAAGAGGTTATGTATTATGCATGAAGCTTAAATAGTGTGTAATCAGGATAATCTCGGTGAATAATTCAGCTATTATTCAAATTTCTACATGGTATGAGAGCGAAATTGATCATTGGATCTATTACATTGATTACAATTTATTTCGGTAGACAGAGTCTGTAAGCGGGCCAGGTAGCCTCTAGATCCATCCTTTCTCTGAAAGGTGATATATTCAGTAAATGCCCCTACATTCGATCTCTGTGCTAGAAATACTTTGTTCTCACATATCGGAAGCAGTTGAGTTTGTAGCTGGTGGAATTCGAATTTGCAGCAGGATTTGGAATTCGAATTTGCAGAAGTTTTCTTGGTGTCGAAGTCAAAATGTCTTTCAACGGATTGCAACTGGAGTATGCCCTTGAGGGCAGCTCGAATTATGTTGAATGGAAGGATAGAATGGAGGCGGTATTAGATGATAACGGGCTGAAGGAGTTCATAGCAGCTGAGGTCCCAAAGCCTACTGATGCTGCTCAAGTTGAGGCTTGGTAAAAGAAGATGGCAAAATGTCGAAGGATTCTGTTGGAGGGCGTGAAGGATCACATTGTATCCAGCATGCATGGAAAAGCTTCTCCATACTTGATGTGGAAAGTGTTGACAGATTTATTCCAAAGAAAGAGCGACCAGAGGAAGTTTGCGCTCAAGGATAAACTCAGACACATAAAGATGGAGAAAGGCGACAGTATGCCCAAGTACCTCACGAAGTTCATCCAATGCAGGGATGAGCTGGGAAGTGTGGGGGTGACTGTAGATGATGAGGAATTGGTGATCTTGGCTCTCCTTGGTCTTCCGAAGAGTTGGCATGCCTATCAGGATTCTGTCAATGGTCGGGAGAAATTGCCAGGATGGGAGCAACTTTGGTCGGATCTTGTGCAAAAGGAGATAAGGCGGAGTACCAGGGATGGATCTTCATCAAAGGCATCTGATGAAGAGGATTGTGCTTTGGTTGCCAAAGCAAGGAAGGGGAAGGGAAAGAAGAATGGTTCTCAATCTGGTGCGGATGGTAAAGAGCATGAAATGTCCAAAGTGAAGTGTTTTCATTGTCACGAGCATGGGCATTACGCCACGAATTGTCCACAAAAGAAGAAGAACAAGCAGGTTGTTGGAGCTGCATCTAGTGAGGCTCTTGCCTCACAATTTGAGATGGACTTCTCATTGATCGCATTCATGGTGTCTAGTGCATTGGGATCGAGGTGGTATTTTGATAGTGGCGCTTCCTTTCACATGACGGGAGATGTGAATCTTTTCAGCAACTTGGTGGAGAAAGATCTCCTGTTGCATGTTGAGTTGGGCGACAATGGACGATACAATGCGACCGGCACTGGTACCATAACCCTTCAGAGGGAGTCAGGTAAACTCATTCTTTTACAAAATGTAGTGCATGTTCCAGGTTTAAAGAAGAATTTGATCTCAGTCGCAATGTTAGAGGATAAAGGGTATGAAGTTGTCTTCAGTGAAGGAAAAGTTTTCCTTCGGCACAAGGCAACGGAACAGGATAAGAAGGTTGGGATTGACAAGAATCTCCTAGGACTTAGTAGATGGGATGTCAATGGAGCTTCCCTGCGTTTTTGGGAAGTGTGCGAAAGACATGCAATTGATGCTTGAGAGGGAGGGAGTTTTGCATGCGGAGTATGTGCAGACCCTCGGGACTTGGAGCAACCACAAGATGAGGATCATGGAGTGGAAGAAACCACTCATGCAGAGAAATTTCGTGCCAGATGGGCAGAGGGAGTGCATGCAGCTATACCACCAGGTGTGAGGTGGGGCGACATGCATGAATAATCCCAAGAGGATATTTCTGGGTAGGATTCATGGAGATAGTGTGGATCTCAAGAATTGAACCTGGCTATGAGGTGTCCATAGCGCAGCAGTAGCATGATCAGTTGGATTGATGCAGGCAGATTAAAGTGACAGTGTCGGATACTGGAGCGCGGATCAGAGTTGACAGCAAGTGCAAGAGTGCATGGGTGCAAGAGTTCAACAGCGCAGTAGTTCCTGATGACATGTGCAGTTGGTACCAGCAGAAGTTGAAGACTTTGATGATAGATGCTAGATGCATCAAGACTGATTGAGTTGTTTGGAGCCTATTCAGTTTCAGAGGAGTTGCAGAGCAGATGCATGGAGTTGCATGGCGCTTATGAAGGTTGCAGGGCGAATGCATGGAGTTGCATGTCGCATGCAAAGACAGTCCTTTCTTGTTGAGAGGGAGTGTTGAAGATTGCAACAAGAAACAGTGAAGGAGGCATCCTGAAACATCTTTCCTGATCCTAGTTGGAAAGTGATCACCTAAACTAGGTGGGGCCACACAAGTGATTTTTGTCGCAAAGTCTATTTTTAGACTATGTCTATTTTTAGACATATGGATCATGGTATATGAGTTGCAGGATGCTATTTATGGATGATTGGTCAAGTTGGTAAAAATAGATGGACCTCTATTTTTAGACATTGGGCGGTTTCTATTTTTAGACTGCCGGGCTAAAAATAGAACAGTCAAATATTATTAACCCTTAATAATATTTAGACTATAAACATTATCTTTTCCTCTTGGAGCACTTCAGTTTGATGCTTGGATGTGGCACATGCAGCTGACAGAAGGAAATACGCTTTTCCTATGGGTTAGTTGAGCTATTGCATGGTTGACTTCAGTTAGAACTCAAGTGGCAGAGTTTGGTGGAGTTGATGAGACGGTTGGTGGAGTTGTGTTTGGTTTAACTTAGTTGAACTAGTTGTATTTAGTCTAACTGACAAATACACTAGTGATGAGTGGTGTGAATTAATTAATAATTAATTCACTAATTATTAACTCATAATTCAACTAAAGAACACATCAGTTAACTGCAATGCATGGACAGTTCAGTGGAGACCAGTGTTAGAGGTGGGTGAAAGGGTGAGTGTGACTATCAGTTGTGACTATACTTGTGCATGAGATTTGCACACACATTGATTGAGATTGCCAATGAGGATTGCGCAGTATAAGCCAGTGGGATTTGAACTTGGATCTCATTCATTCTCATCTTGGATTGCGCAGTAGAGGCAGGCAGACTTGTGGAGGAGATTTGAACCTGTGACTTGTTCAGATCTGAGCTAGTTTTGTGTGTAGCATGTGAGATAGTGCTGAGAGTTGTGAGAGCTTTGTGCTATGTATTGTTACATGTTCTCTATCATTATAATATACAGATAGTTGGGGGTTTTCAGCTGTATGCTTTCTCCATTACATACTGTGTTATATGTGGGCTTGACTATGTTTTAATGTGCGCATGCGACTGCTTCTATTTCCACATATTGATGATCAATTGTAGAAGAGGTTATGTATTATGCATGAAGCTTAAATAGTGTGTAATCAGGATAATCTTGGTGAATAATTCAGCTATTATTCAAATTTATACAAAAGACACAACTGCTTCTTGCCATAGACTGCCTGACCCCAACTCTCTACAATTGGGTAGAGGCTGTGACCATTAACATCAAGCGGTAGCTAACCAAATGCAAGAATACCAAACTGAAACAGTTTGGGTATGGATCCATTTTGGTATTGTTCTTCTTGGAACGAATACCGATATTCCAGCGTTAGGAGGTCATTGTCCTGATGCCACCACCCAGAGAATGACGGATGGCCCGATGGGCTGAGCTGATGCTTAGAGCAGGGGGTGGCCAACAGATGTCTTGGAGGCCAGAATTTTTTGATTGGCTCCGACGACAACTGATTGTAGTGGAGGATTGGCCTTACTCTGGTACAGACTTCACCAGTGATCCAGACCTCCTGCTCCTGGAGGGAGAGGATTGGGACGAAGAGATAGGTGAGACTCATTTTTTATTTTCATGATTTATGATTTTTTGGTATATACGCATGTGTTGAAAGTTAATCTTATATGTATGCAGATGTTGGCCCAGAGAGGCTTGCAAGTATGTCACGATAGCGAGGCAAACTTCTCACGATTTCGATCCTCATGGTGAGGGTGGCGAGGAGGAGATAGTACAAAATCTGGAGGGACTCACCCATGGGATTTTAGACTATGCTCATTTTGATGATGTACCTCAGGCCTACCAGATGCATACCGTAGGGGTGCCGAGTCATATCCACCGCTTGCTGAGGCGGTTGGTACAGGAGGTGATGTGCTATCATGAGCACCACGCTGATTAGGCACCTAGGCTTTTCATTTCCGCATATTTTGAGAGACATGTTGTCTCGAGATGTAACTAAAACATACACATATATTTTGGGTTTTTATGATGCACACCTGTGTAATAATCGATATATATATATATATATATATATATATATATATATATATATATATATATATATATATATATACACATCTATTTTCTGCATGGGTCAATTTACATATGATGATGTTTTATGAGTTGCGAAAATTTCTATCTAATACAATGTTAGCCACTGCATCAGTTAATGTATTCATTCGTCTTGGTATATGTTGATATGTGATGAAATCAAAATGTATTTCAAGCAAATGAATACGTAAATACAATCTCAAAATGCATGGGTTTCGAACTGAATAATGACCGTTAAGTTGAATAACAACAAGCTGTGAATCTAGATTTACAAGCAATGCGCGTATGCCAAGGTTAACTGCCTCGGTTAATAGTTCCACAACAGCACTATATTCAGCGATGTTGTTTGTAGTTTGTCCTAGACAAATACCTTGTAGGTTAATCAACTCACCAGCAGGATTATAAATTACCCAGGTTGCCGAAGGCAAGCTCCTGGTACTGTGGGAAGCACCATCTGCGAAACCATCTGCATAACCAGCAAGACCTAATAAGTAGAAAAAATCTTACAAAGCACATCAAACCTAAGCATTCACAAAAATGAAAAAAATCACCTATGTACACATATCATGCATGAATGACTCAAGCATAATATTTTTTCAGATACAACCCATTTCTGGGCTGTGCCAAGGGATAACCTTCATAATCAATAAGCTCATAAGCCCCATTTTGTAACACACGTTTGACGATGTAGGGCCCATGCCACATGGGTTGGAATTTACCTGCCCCTAGCTTATCATGAGCTTGGTCTTACAAGAGAACGAGGTTGCCTTCGATAAAATAACGAGGGGAAACTGTTTGGTCAAAGTGAGCTTTGACTCTTTTCTTCTGTTCTTCGATGACTAAAGCAGCTAAGCGATGAGTTTCATCCGATCTCTATATATAGAAGATACTTTCTTCCTCAAGTGAAGTATTAGGTAGTAATTCCACAACTAATTTGAGTGAAGGAATTTCACACTCAATCGGAAGAGTAGCTTCCAGACCATACACCAACTGAAACGGGGTGAATCCGGTTGCACTCTTAATTGACGTTTGGTAAGCCCATAAAGCCGAAAACAACATGAGATGCCAATTTGATTTATGGATCCAAATTTTTCGTTGAAGCATTGTAACAAGAAATTTGTTTAAGACTTCAACCTGGCCGTTAGCTTGAGGGTAATACGGCGTTGAGCTATCGTGATGCAGACCCAACTTAGACGTCAGATCCACCATCTTATAGTCCCGAAAATGTGAACCATGATTAGTAACGATGGCTTGCGAGACACCAAACCGAGCAATAACATGATTGAATATGAATTAAGCTGCTGTCTTACCATTCGTAGCCAGTGTAGGCATTGCTACGGCCCATTTCATAAAATAATCGACGACGACGACGATATAGGCATGCCCCCTAGCCGAGCGAGGGTTACATGTCATAAATCGATGCCCCATTTGGCAAAAGGACCAATGATAATGACAGGGTGTAAGGGAACATGTGGCGCACGCATCTTGCGTTGATATATCTGGCACGCATGGAATTTGTGTACTACGATAATGCAGTCTTTAAAAATGGATGGCCAGAAATAGCCAGCATGAAGGATCTTTTGTGCGGTGGCATAACCAGACATGTGACCACCACAGGCGCCACTGTGGCAGTCATTTAAAACTTTCTCAGCTTCCTCAAGGGTCATACATCGGCGGAGCACGGAATCAACTCCAACACGATAAAGGGTATCTCCAACAATACGATAAGGTTGCGACTGATGCCGAATGCGGTGTCGAGCATCTTTCGTCAACTCAGAACTAAAAGTAGAAGTCTGGAGGTACACAATGATATCACCGTACCATGGATCGAGGGTGCTAATCAAGAAAAGGGTTTCGTTCGGAATATGATCCTCGGAATAAGAAGGAGCAGAGTTGGCGGGGAGTGAATAAATTAGGTTAGCGAAAACGAGTGATTTCTTTGATTTGGCGGTAGTGAATTCCAAATCAAACTCTTGGAGGATAAAAATACACTTCGAGTACTTGCCCCCCAGAAACTATCGAGATAGAATATAGGTCATGGGGTTACAATCAGAAATCACGGTTACCATCTGTAAAAGGATGTAATGACGAAAACGCTGGATGGCCTGGACCGCGGCCAGCGCTAACTTCTCAACATGTGTGTAACGCGTTTCAGGGTCGAGAAGATTTCGAGACAAGTAGTAGATAACATGCTCATTACCGTCATCATCATCTTAAACCAAAACCATGGAGATTGTACTGAAGGTGGCAGCTAATTATAGGGTGAAATCACGATGATAATCTAAAGGACGTAATAGAGGAGCGTTGACAAGAAACGTCTTAAGCGTATCAAAATATTGCTGAGAAATCTCATCCCCAACAAAAATGGACGTCCTTTTTTAAAAGTCACGTGAACCCCTTGGCTACTTCGGCATAGTTCGGGATAAAACGTCATAAGAAATTTGCCTTCCCTTGGAGACTCTGGAGCTGGTGTAATGAATGGAGAGGGGAGATTAACAATAGCCTCAACCTTAAGCGAATCAAACGAATTCCATCTTTGGATACGATAAACACTAAAATTCTACCGGAATCGACACAGAAGACACACTTATGCGGATTGAGTCGAATGTTGTAGCGTCTACAGCGAAGAAAGATCTGGCGGAGATGTTCCGTATGGTCTTTTCGCATAGCTGAATAAGCCGGAAGGTCATCTAGGTATGGTTGAACAATATGATGAATATTGTGGAAGGCATAAGACATCGCGTGCTGGAACGTGGCCCCAACGTTCTTCAAGATGAAAGGGAGTTTCTTATACGCGAATGTTCCCCAAGGATAGATAAAAGCGGTCTTGTGTTGATCGGACGAGAGAATATTGATCTGATTATAGCTAGAGAATCCGTCCATAAGGGAAAAAATCTCACTCTCCGAACAATCGTCAATGATATGATTGATGAAAGGGGTGGGATAGTTATCTTTAGGACTGGCCCTATTAATATCGCGATAGTCAACACAGACGAAAATGGTTCCCTGCTTCTTATCCACAAGAAAATTTTTAGAAACCCACTCTGTCAGAGGGATCGGATAAATGAAACCCACTTTAAGGAGTTTTTCAACTTCAGCTTTTATGGCGGCGGCTTTCCGAGGATGCACTAGATGAAGATGCTGACGAACAGGCTTTGCACCGGGATAGGTGAGAATCTCATGCACCACAATACTGGGATCGATTCCAGGCATCTCTTCGTAAGACCAGGCGAAAACATCACGAAATTCGTGAAAGAGGTCAGTTTACACTTGGAATTCATCGGAAGAACAAGTGACTTCGACATGGATGTTCTCGACAATTCCCGATTTGACAGAAATGTTGGTAGGCATTGTCTGGGTGATGTTACTCAAGTTACCTTCAGTGAAGACTTCAAGAGTCAAGATAGGCGTTTGAAGTGGCGGAGAAGGAGCTTGAGACGCAAAACACTCAAGACAGTTAGACATTACCCCGAGGCCAGGCATAAAAGAGGAATGATGATGCCCATCGCTCCACGATAAGTCCTCGAGAGACATGGTTTCTACGATGGACTCATCGGATGGAAACACTTCTTTCAAAGGATTAGGTGAATCCGCATCGTCGAGCCAGGGGGATTGAGATTAAACTTCGAGAGACATGCTCAAAGGAGCAGCTTCAGAAGAGGGAGAATCTGATGCAGCTAGAAGCTCACAATAATTGATTTCAATTGGAGTACGCAGCATCGAATCCCCAAATGAATCATCCTGTTCAGGTAACGGGACAATCCACGGGTCGTTTGACTGAGAGATCATGTTAAATTGAATGGTATTTGGTGGTGGAAGGGGAAAGATACCCATGAGGGTGGGGTCCTTGAAAATACCTGGCCCTATGCTATCGAGGGGAGAAGGAATTTGATCCATGTATGGAACACTGTTCTCAAAAGACGAGGTAAAGAACGACAACTGATCGACAGTAACAATTTTTCCCTCATGTGGAAAATTTAGAAGACGAAAGAGGGTGGACGGAATGCACAACATAGCGTGACTCCAACTGCGACGGAGTAGAAGATTGTAATTGAGTTTAGAGTCAACTACTTCTACTTTGAAATTGACTATCTTTCCTTGTAACATGATCGGCAAGCTGGCAAGAACACCCAAGGGTTTCGATTCCCTTCCATCAAATGCCTCAAGGGCATTGGGTGACGAAGTTAGGGCTGGAGAGCCAATAGCCTTCCAGCAAGCAGATGACATGACACAAATGGATGCACCTTCGTCCACAACGACTCTATGGATGTTGAGACCATTAATGTTGACTTGTACAAGCGCAATCTGGTGCGGAAGTCGAGTTACGAAATTCTCTAAATCGAAAGAGAAGGCTAGAATCAGCAGGATCAATTCCGTCGATCGCAGATAATAACGCTTTTCGTTGAGATGGAAAACTCTGAAGCACTTCTAACTCAGACATTGCAGATGGTGCCTGTGCTAAATCCTCAACAATACTATAATGCTGAGTAGCACGAGCGTTAGGATTATAAGAAGATTTATGGAGAACACCTTTAGAAGGTGGCCGTACAACAGGTTCAGCACTGGGCCTTTCAATCTCAAGAGGACTGGGGGCAGGTGGGGGAGGAGGACCATCAGTGATCTCTTTCCTGGTTGCTTGTCGTGATCCAGCATAATCTTTCGACCGAGTAGCAATGGAAACGGGTGCAGAACCGTTCATCATGAACACCTGAGAGCTAAACGGTGTAGATGGCGCAGGTTGATTGAACATCTGAGTTTGCTGAGATGGAAAAGGTTCCTTAAGGATAGCCGGAGTTCTTTTGGTGCCTTTGAGAAATTTACTAACTTCTGCACGTCTAGGAAAATCCTTAGTGTAGTGTTCCTCATCACAAATCAGACAGGGATAATTCAGCTTGCGCTATGAACCATCATCAGCACGAGGTTTAGAAGACTTTGGTTTTGGGGCATCGGCTTTGGCCTTGCCTTTGCCCTTATTTTTCCCTTTAGATGCCTTGTTCGTAGGATTGGCCTGAACGGCCTTGACCTCTGAGGTTTTGCCAAAATCCGGGGTGGGCTGAGAAGCAGAATCATTGGAAAAATTGGATTTTTTCTTCCTAGTGTTGGAAGACTTACATGAATTCTGAGACACAGAACTAATAACGCTGTCAACGGATGGAGTGGTCGGTGCTTTAGAATTCCCAGGTCACGGGGCATTCGTCAAGATATCATACAAAATGCCCGATTGAGAGTACACTAAATCAAGGTAATGGGCACGAGAAATGGCCTGTTCCTTAGTAACACATGCCCCCATGGCTATATCTTTTGCAATCTGATTGAAAAAAGAGGTGGTGAACCAATGGGTAAGAATCTGATTAGGAATTTCGAATTTGATCAGACGATGACGACGTCTCCACTCATGAATGTGGTCCGAGATATGGGTAGCCCGGTCCTGTTTCAAGGATGTTAGGAGATGCGTCCCGGCTTCATAACGAACCAGTAACTGGAAATGAGTAAGGAACGCCATAGCAAGAGAGTTGAAATCTTGAAAGATACTAAGAGACAACTCGATGTACCACTTAGCAGCAGCTCCAGTGAGGGTTCGCTGGAAAACACGGAGTCAAATAGAGTCATCCACCCAAGAATTCGAAGAACACCATAAATGATATGTCATGACATGTGCATGGGGGTCTTCTCCAACCTTGCCCTCAAACTTGGGGCAATCACCAGGAACCTTGGTTGGAACTGGAGGCCAATATGGATTATGAAGGATTGGATCATTCGTTAATTTGGACACATCCGGTAATTCCAACGTGGCGAGAAAGGGTAATTGAGGATTAAAAGGCATAGAAGGTCCTCGATAACGACCAATACCCACATTCCATCCTGTTTGAATATAAATCTGCCCCCATTGGTTCTGTCCCATAGGAATCAGACCATAAGAAGTATAAGCCAAATAGTTCGGTTGATGCAGCGGTTAAGGACTAGGATACAGAGGTTGAGGACCAGGGTACTAATTTTCAGTATATGAAGGTCCTGATTGAGTAGCATAAAGATTTTGCTGTGGAATGTAAGTATAGCCTGGCGGTTGAGGGTAATAAGAAGAACCTTGAGGCGCATTGTAAACCGGTTGATATTGACCTCGAGGGTAATAAGCGCCTTGGGGTCGAACAGGCTGTTGATAAGTAGGGCCCTGCTGATAGGTAGAGCCCTGCTGAGCTGGATAAGTCGGGCACACCGACTGACCTGACTGTGGTGTAGTAGAGTGGTGGCTGAGCAGGGTGAACTGCCTGTGCAGGTTGTCCCTGCTGAGCAGGTTGACCTGACTGATGGGGGCCACCAGGTTGCCCCTACGGAGCAGGTTGGCCTGATGGCTGTGATGGGCCAGGCTGTGCCTGATAAATAGGTTGACCTGGAGCAGGACCATAAGATGGCCCTGGCTGCGATGGGCCAGGTTATAACTGATGACTAGGTTGACCTGGAGCAGGACCATAAGATGGTCTTGGCTGCGCAATATGGGGGACAACTTGAAAGTATGGTTGTTGCGGTTGCACGAAAGGTTGCCCTTGAGCTGGATAAATATGCCCCCCAGGACCGTATGAAGGCCCTGGCTGATATATCAGTTTCCCAGAAGGTCCTTGGGGTTGCCAGGTTGGATCAGAGTCTGACCTTGTAAAGGCTAGCCTTGTGGATTGTAAAAATGTCCTTGCGGACCGTAAAACAATCCTTGTTGGACCGAAGGTTGTCCTTGAAAGGGTTGTCCTTGTGGGTCGTAAGCATACCCTTGCTGAACCGAAGGTTTTCCCTGAAAGAGTTGTCCTTGTTGGTTAGAAGCATGCCCTTGCTGAACCGAAGGTTGTCCCTGAAAGGGTTGTCCTTGTTGGTTAGAAGGTTGCACATGCAAGGTAGGTCTAAATCCGGAAAGGAATTGATAAGCTTCTGGAGCAGGCAGATAGATAGGGTTACCGTACTCATCATAATGGAATGGAAGTACATAAATGGGGTTACCGATCACGTCATAATGAGAAAAATAGGGCTCACCAGAATCCTGAGGGGACTGGTAAGTCTGGGAGCTCTGTTGCTGAGTAGCCAGCCGATGCTCCTCAAAAGACAGGCCATCGGGGGTTGCCATGGCAATTAAAGTTTCTACCGAAGGTGAAGCCCCTGATGACTAAATAGTGACAATCGGTGCTGATGCACCCATGCAGACAATAGGCCTAGTTGGGACAGATGTAACAAAAGGTGTTGACGAGACAGGTGTTGTTGGCGATATCCCTAATGATGGTAGGACCGGACCCCTCAACGGGGTGGATGCTGCCATGGAGGAAATACCGGCCATAATCTCACCCAAAGACCTATATCCGGCTGGAAGTGATACCGATGGTGAAGATTGAGCGTACTCTTGAGGGATGTTCTCCGGAAAAAGTTGGTATTCTTCATCAGAAACATGAATCCCTTCACTGCCAATAGGACCAGATGAGTCTAGGTCTGAATCCGCCATGAGATCTTGTAAAAGACTACGGGGACTAGGAGGTATGATAGTATCCAAAAATGGCGATCCCAACGTAAGAGGGGGAAAGTGTTCCCTGACCCCAAACCCAAACCAAGCGTTTGAAAGAGGCCAATTGAACTCAACTGGTTCTCTAAAGGGGTACTCTGACGGGAGAATAGGCTGCTGAAGCTCAGTAGACCTAGAGGATTGAGAAGCTTTAGATGAATCATTTGAGAAAGGACTACCACTAGACGAAACCGATGGTTCCGCCACTGTGACTATAGCACACTAGAAAAGAGATAAAAAATGAAGACTCTTGGACAAAAACCAAGGCAAAGAAAGACATGCCAAGCAATCAAAATTTAATGGGCGTGTAATCGTAGGTGGTTTATTTTATCACATTGAAACCAAAATTCGCCGTTTCATGTTTTAAGAGTCAAGAAACAAGAAAAACATGACTCTAGTCACTTTCAGTTTTAAGCGAACGTGAAAGGACAAGTGCTCGATGATATTTTCAAATTTATGGAGTTAGTAAAGGTAAAAAATGACTGCTTAGGTAGTCTAGGTAGAAGGGTGTACCAGGTTTCCGTGAACTGCCATATACACCTTGGTGATTAAATGAAAGAAGAATGACTAAGGACTTGACGTGCGTGCAGGTAGTCTCCCCGAATGCTGTGTTCGGTGTATCATGGTTACAAGGCGGCAGACTCAGTTTCCTACGGATAAAAGGATTACAACCTAGAGGGGTCTCCCTTTATATACTCGACAGTACGGGGAGCACAAGTGTATACTAGTGCTGTCCAAAGTCAGATGGTGAACCACAACTGCTAGGTTTAAAGACGCCGAAACACGTCTCTAACTTAGACCACTAAATGTTCCGTTAGGTTTCAATGTTGCCTTAGGTTAATTGAGTAAATTTTAAGTTGATCTTGTATTTACGTTTCAATTCCAAGGTCCTACCGAATGTTGGATCTCAAAAATCTATAAATGCAAGCTACATGCCAAAAAATACCATTTCGTTTGATGAAAAGCTATCTACGAGAAAGTTAGGAGTTTTCAAGCGATAGAAAATAATGAGAACATGCAGAAACATCCACTACAGTATCCAGTGCAAGATAATGAAAATGAGAAATCTTTCCTAGAATTGTCCAATGCTAGATATGCGAAAGAATTTCGATTTCATAATGCAAACAAATTTTTTTTTGATTTTTTCAATGTAATATAGAAAACAGTGCACTAAATGACATGAAAAACAAACCAACACACTAGTTCGAGAACGTTAATACGAGAGTTGAAGCGAAATAACTTCAAACAACTCAAAACAAACAAAGCCAAACTCAAACCAATGTTGCAGTCTCTCAAATCGAAGAAAGATTTCGAAACAAACCCATACAAGCAGTGTGATCTATGCTTGGAGTGACAAGAAGAAAAACTGAATGAAAGAGGCAAGAATCATTCAACTGATGCAATCACTCAAATGGATCAAGAGAGCTGAATGCAATCAAACAAGGAATGAAGTTGACTGCGAAACAAAAGGGCTCCAACTCCTACAGGAGGCTCAACATACCAAAGCACTTAAAAACCCTAAGGCTATGATACTGATAGGAAACGGACAAACAGATGAAGGAATGAAGCTGATCACAATCAAAAACCACCCCATAGCACCCAATGCATACCTAAAATAACCCAGAAGTACAAGCACTTACCAAAAACTCCAAAACAAAGCAAACCCTAACACCTACAGGAATTGGTGCGACTGTTTGGTTGTAATCAGCGCCAAACAGGGGATGGCGTGGGTGCTAAACTAGCAACAAGTGCCAACTGGCGCAACTTTCTGACCAGAAAACGCGCCAGGCCAGTTACCTCAAGTAAAAGGAAAATTTTGAAAAACAGAGGTCAGATCTGATCCTCTGGGGCTGAACAAGGCTCTTGGACTTAGCAGAATAATCAGAAAAGGAAAAACAAGCAAGAAAAGACCAACAGAAGACCAAAAGGGTGAAAGAAAAACTCACACTGATCCCCAGCGGAGTCGCCAATTTGTTGGTGAGATAAATCCCCTCTGCGGATAGAGGCGATCCCACTAGCCCTAGAGTGGGTCTAGCCACAAACAAGACACGCTATAATATTGATTCCTAGTTAACGAATGGACGGAGATTCGATAGATGACTTACCGGAAATCCTATGTTGTTATTGTCGTTGAAAAGAGTCGCTCGCTCCTCGCTCCTGATTTGACAGATCACAGTTCGCTTGCGTTCACGCTTGGACACCTGCACACAAGAAAACAACGAAAATAACAACATACTAATTCACATTCGTAACTATCAATTAGTCGAAGATGACTAAATCAATTTCATTACATAAACAACATAACACAACGATGGAACCAACACCATAGTCGAGTATATTAATAAATGGAAGGAAGAGTACAACCAAGCTTCAATGTTGCGATCTCCTCCAGCAGGGTTCAAGTGGAGCACGTCTCACAAAGGCTCGTCGGGAATTCGGACGAGACTCTCTCTATGAAATTCTCCTTGGTTCTACCTTCGCAATAGCAATTACTCAACTATAGTAATCTTCTGCAAGTTTAGCTCCTTGGCTATCTGTTTAGCTAGCTTTCATAAAGGGAGAAGGCTTGTTTATATGGAGGGAGAGGGAGAAGTTAGGATCCCTATAATCATGGAAGGGAGTCCTATCTTCAAGGAGTGTTCCATGGGAGGTAAAAAACCATCACCTAAAGAGAGATATCTGTGGCTTATCAACTTAAACACTTGCAGTGACTCATCCCTGAGGGTGGTTAGAAGGAAACTTCCGCCTCTATTTGTTAAAAAACATTCCCAAAACAGCCGGCGCGGGCACTACACTGAGACAGAGCGCCAGGTGGTGCGGGCTCTAGTGTAATCTTACCACGTTGGTGCGAGGGGTGAAATGGCTACCCACGCCAAGGCCAAACATAGGTTTTTGTGTGCTTTTTAAGGAAATGTCCAACAGGAGAAATGATTTCCTTATGCAGAAGGATGAAAAGAAAGTGTTTGCAGGGTATGAAACTGTTCACAAGTCACGGGAATGATCCTCCAATATGCGGGACGAGGGATTGCAGGGACGGTGACAAAATGCTGTGTAACAAATCTCCTCCATTATTTTGGTGCACCACACTAGAGAATCCATTATGTTATAAATGTACACAATTTTTTATCAACTTGTGCTTATATTCTTATCATTTGACAATGCACTCTCCATGTCTCCCAAGATCTTCTTCAAGTTTCCATTCACATATCTGCAACACCACTCTATCCATTTTATACAAACCCCTAATCAAGTACTGTTATCTTTACATATGACAAAACCACCTTAAACTTTTTTATGTGACTCCCTTATCAAATTACATAGAGATCTCAACTAGATGTATTTGTTGATTACTTACATCTTCCATAATCATTTTGAAGAGATTTATTCACACACTATTTGCGCTTAAATAAGAATGTGCAATAATACGAAGATTTTTGTACCCCTATTCTCCTAATGTTTTACACTAATCTAACCCTTGTTAATTGTCCAAAGTAATCATGTTTGTCTCCTTTTTTATAATCTCATAAATACTGAAACACTTTAATTCCAAGGTTCATTTATAATAATTTTTGGGATAAAAGAAAGGGGCATCTAATATATTAAGTTTTCCTCTAAAAAATCTATAACTAAAGTAAGTCTTCCCCCAATGAAGACCCTTCAGTTGTACCAAATTGTTATTTTCTTTTCAATCTCTTCTTTGTACCAAATTTTTATTTTCTTTTCAATCCTTTGGACTAACCAATGTCAATTAGATGCTTTCTCTTAGCCATTAGGTTTTAATGTGAATCTAAGATACTTAAACCTATTATTGAAATCCATTCTTTTATATGTTTTATAGGGCAGTGATAGAATGATGTGTTGCCTCTCTATACTAATAATCCCATCATAGGTTAAAGTAGAATTTATTTATTTCCAGTCATGTATCTATGCATAAAGAGTCAATACCTTCTATGGGTGCCATGAGTTGGGGTTGTTAGTGCATCAAAGAGGACAAGAACAATTATCCTTCTCGTGGAGCCTGAGAAAATGCTTGAATAATCAAGTGGAACCATATGGAGTCTATCAAAGTATCAACCAACTCATTGCATAATTAAACATTAGCGAATTAATCATAGTGAGAAACTCCTTACTTATACTTAAGCATATTCATTCACATTCTCTTCATAAGTATGACAATATCGAGTAAAACTTCAAAAAGATTCAGTATGCTCTGAACCATCTTAAGGAAATTACTAGTTTGTTCATGTATAGAGACATGGAAATCAATAGGTGGATATACTAGCAACCCATACCACTCAACTAAAAGAAGGAATAGTAAAAATTAATGAGAGGGGTCTTCGCTCCCTAATCCCATGATTAAATTTCCTTATGGTAAAAATTATATGGAAAATGGTGGGGTGCAATTCCATTTGGATAAATAGAATGATTGCCAATAATTGTATACCTCCCTTTTACTTCCCTCACACTTGTTCCACTCATTTCTTGCACATATCCCAATACTCTTTATAGTTGGTTAACATGATATGAAGGTTTATCCCATTACTAACATTCCAATCTACATGTTGGAGGTCATAATCAACTTGATTTGTCGTCTCCATTTCTATTTTATTAACAACAATCAAGAAATGGGTTATTATCAACTCAAATTAGGTGCAACCTCCTTGTTCTCCTACCCTCAGTTTTATGCTTTTTTTGTCTCTAGTTTCTATGATTAGTGTGGAAGAACAAACTGTCCCTATTGGGCCCAATGCGTATCTCTTTCATTTTTTCTAGCAAGGGATCCAACATAGGTGTTATAGGTCATTTTGTCACATCCAATAATTAGGCTTCCTAATGGGACCAATCAACATCCTATCCCCCCTCTTAAACATCATGGCACAAAGCCCTGAGTGAACCTCCTTCATTTCCCATAACTTTTGCCTGAAACCATCTCATTTGAGCCAGTTCTGAGTACCAACGCTCCATGGCCTTCCTCTAGACAACGTTCACCTACAGGCTGCTCCACTGTGGACAACGTTGATCACTTATGGGTTTCTCTCCTTTTCACCTGCAGTGGTTCTATAAATTCAGGAAAAAGAGAGAATTTTCAGAAGCTTCCTCTTCTAGAAGCTTCCAAAAATTGTTACAACCATTTTCCTTGGATTAAACCTTCAGATCCTATCTCATCCTTCTTTGGATATCCCTTATCCTTTGATCCCATCCTTCCATCAAAGTTGGATCTAAAACCTTAGATTGTTAATATGATAAGAACTCCCAACTTACCCCACTCCTCTATATATTTACTGCCTTACATATGCTAGGGGTTGGATTTTGGAGAGTGTTCTACCCTTATGCTGATGAGGTGAGAGGTTAAAATTACATGCATTTAGGGTGATTGGAGGTGCATATTGTGACAGGGAAAGGACAAGTTAACAGCTTGGAGGAGCTCTTCTACATGATCAACACCTATTTGTGGTTGAAATATCCTTCCATTCATATTAATGAAAAGAGTTCTCTATTTTCCTATACGTGATGTCATTATTTCACGTATTTTCAATACCATGTTGATCTATTGAATAGAGTACTTATATGATACTACATAGATCTCGTATTTTCTCAGCTTGTGTTATCTAACTATGTAGATTCTAATTTTGGAAATTGGAGCTAGAATTAGAGCATTCAAGCTAAAGAAGGAGTGAAGTGTGTGACAGATTCCATGTAGGATTCATTCCATCATCTATTTACTTTAAGGAAAGAATTGGGTTCCTTGTCTCTTTGTTGTTCTAGGTTGGCCATCAAACCTATGGGAGATACTTTTGTCCACAATTGTAAATCCTACATAACAACTGGGTGACCATACTGGGAAATGGTGTATTCCCTTGGTGGTTTTCCTTGTGCATTATGTTTGATTACCTATTTCGTAGACCTTTTCTTCTTTGATCAATCAATAACATACCTAGGAAGTGATTTCATTGAGCTTTTTTTTTTTTTGCAATTTTTATGTCAGAATCCTCCATCCCAGGATCAATGCTTCCCCCAGTGCCTTTGACAGATCATTGCACCTAACTTAGGGCCACTCTGTACCAGTGTTGCAGAGCACTGGTATCTCTTATGCACCAGCGTTGACCCCTATTTTTGCACAAAATTTGCCTCTGTTTCTAAGTGTCTCTTTGATTAGACTACTTCCAGCTGACCTTCCTTGAGTCTTGAGTGTCTTGTGGTCTTCCTTAAGCCTCCATTTGGATTTCATTTCTATTTGATTCCCTTTGGTAAGAATTGGTTTCAATTTTTCTTTGTTCTTATCATTTGGTTTCTTGCAAACTGATTTCGTTTGGTCATTGATCGCTTGGATGAATATTTTGTTCTAGTCCTCATTCTGAAAAGAGCACTTGAATCAGTGATTAAACATTTGCATCGTAGTTCACCAAGGTCTACGAAAGAGGTAATCAAACATACACCGACCACAACATTTAAAAAATTAAGTGTGTTGAAAATATAAATTGTGCATTTGGCATTTATGGTTTTGCATGTGCATTGATGTAGGAACAGTTACATTGAAAGGGAAATTTCATCTTGCATCTTGTTTGCTACATGTTGTATGTTTCATACTGATTATTTCTTCCCTTCCTTAGCTATATTTTCATTGAAAGAGAAATATTTCCATTTTCTCATGCTATATTTTCATTTTAGGATATTTAGGTGACATCCGTGGTGAGCCCAAAAATTAAACTTAATCAGAGATAAACAATAAAATTTATTGAATCAACCTAAGGAGCATTTGTAACATTAACACAAACACATAGAGGTCTAGGCTAGATAATTGTTCTGTCATTGTTTAATGTAGGAGATGTCACTGATTACCATCGTGGCATCCTAGGGGTGATATCCCGTTCCACATATGTGAGTGTTTAGTATCATTATCCACGTATGTTAGGGTATATTGGATGGTGCTCCATGCACATAAAGTATAAGGGAACACTCTCATTGAACGATTACACATTAGACAACACTACTACAGACTACACTCCCACGTACCATTGAATATATTTTGGGAGTCTCCTATAGGTTGTTATCCATCCATAGGTAACTGAGTTTGCCACTTTGTATACTGTGATACACCGACCACAACATTTGGGGAGATTGGTTGTCGTACGTTAAGTCCTTGGTTCAACAAGGTGTATATTGCAGTTCACAGTTGCTTGGTAATCCTTTATGCCTATATTACCCTCTTTTTAATTAATTTATTTTTGTGTTAATAAAATTTATTATCCAACGTGGAAGAAAAAAATCCCCCACCCTGTTGTTCACATATAATGAAAAATTAGCCTCCACTTCTACCAAAGGCTACTCATGGTCATCGTCAGAATCATAAGAATATGTAAACTACTGAATCAGGAACATCAGGAACCACTTCTGGCCCTCCTTTTGATATTGATCAACCAAAATCATCTATCCCTTTGAGTTCTGAGCTCGAGATTACATCTACTCTTGATGGTGACACTGACACGATCGAAACAGAAGTCCCTGAAACTTTGTTTCCTGAGGTTGTTGAACCTGACTTTCCTGAGTCAGACACTTTGATTCTTGAGGTTGTTGAACCTGTCGAGCTTCAGCCATCTTTAACTGTTACTTCAGGACCTTCCTCTTCTCTTTCTTTGTCTAAGACAAAACCTATATATCTTGGACCCGACAATGAACCTCTTCCACCTGGACTTGTGAGTATTGAAGAGATACCACTAGAAGAGCCTCGTCCTTTTTCTCCCGTTCATTTTGAAGGACTTCATTTATATCAAAACGACCTTCTTCCTCTTCAAACTATGACATAAACTCGTTTGCAAAATTCTTTGGACTCACCCACAAATTTCTCGCGACAATATTCATCGGAGTTGTTAACCATGACTGGAACTGATCCAATTTCTCAACCTGTGTTCACCACTATGGTTGAGACATAAAATGTTGCTTCCACATCTGTGTTTGAAACATCACCAGAACACATTTGTATGGTGGTCCGTCCATCCCACCAGGCTATTAGCCTTTATCTGGTGCCGCTTCTAATCCTTGGACCACTCCTATGTCATCCAATACAGGAATATCATCTGGTACTTATCTTATGAGTGCCACACAGTCTGATCCTCCTCCTCCTCCTCCTCCTCCGCTTACACCTACGGTTGAGCAGCATGCTGGCCCTTATGTTAGTGGGAAAGGTTACATTCAACAGCCTAACTCTCCCTATGTTGGGTATCCTCTATCTAGGTCACAGTTTACTCCATCATCCCCTCCTCCTTTGGCAGGGATTTAACATGTTTTTTGTATACCTAAAATTGGTAACCAACCTCATTATAGTCCTCCTTGTCCCAGAATGGCTTCTAGTGTTTGGAAAGCTACTTTTCCCATTCAATGTGGTTCATATTGGGACTGATTGTTGAATCCTCAACCTGCACCATCTTCTCAAGTTCATATACATCCATCAATAACCCAACAAGCTCAAATACATGTGAGCCAACCTTTATAGGTTGTCTTTGCATCAGAATATTTTCCAACAGTATATGATACTTCCCAGGTCCCACTTACCCAGCCAGTACAGGGTACTCCTCAAGTTTTGATAGGAAAGATTATTCATAGTATGGCACAATCCAAACTGAACTTGCCTTATCATGGGACAATACAAACTCCCATCGTGAAAAAGTATGGTTCATATCAAGCGCCTTTTCAAGGCCAACGGATCCAAACCCAACCGTTCCAGCAGCTTTATTGTCATCCTGATGTTGGGAAACAAAGTCACTTATATATTGGTTATCAGAGTCCTCCTTATCATGGTACCTAGGTTCCTTATTATCATAACCCCCCTTTCCCGAGAATGCAAGTGCCTGGTGCTCAAGTTATTCCTTCATATCCAGGTCATCCTCCTATGGAATTTAACCAACGGTTTCCTTTTGTGGCTACTCTTGAATTTCTAGACTTAACTCGACTCACTAATGACCCCATCGCTCATTCGCCATGGTGGTCAATTATTCCCACTAAATTACCTTAGGATAACCCAAAATTCAATGGGAATCCAGGATAAGACGTGTTGACACATGTTATGACTTATCATTTATGGTGTTCTTCAAACTCCCTTAATGATGATTCCATTCGACTTCATTTTTTCCAACGGATGCTTACAGGTACCGCAACTAAATGGTATATTGAGTTACCTAGAGCTTCATTTCATGATTTCAACACTTTAGCGACATTCTTCCTCACACATTTCGAGTTACCCATCAGATATGAAACTGGAATGGAACTATTGACCAATTTCAAACAATCATATTCCACTCACATCTCATATCACATTCATTAGTGGAGGCATCGTCGCCGATCGATCAAGACTTATGTTTGTGATCAATTGTTAGAAAAATGCTTCACTAATTCTCTATTGTCACCCATAACAAAAAATGTGGCTAAAGGTGGAGTCGTGGCCAAGGAGCAAGTTATTGCTCGTGCACAATACTTGGGATCTTGTTTATACCCAATCAGGCACACTCTATGATAAGATATTGAATGCTCTGATACCTTAAAATATTGTTCCTCCTACACCTGGTAAAGAATCTCATGTTGCTAATGGCATGATTGGTTTTGCCAGTTCACAGTCAGTGGGTAAACCATCTGGTGTTGCTCTTACCGCATCTTCTCAAAACCCTTAATCCCATACCACTGCGGCTTCTGCTTCCGAGATAAATGTTGTTTCATATGATAAAGGAAAGTCTCCACAACAACCTGGATGCAAGAATAAAGGAAAAGGTAAGAAAAATAAAGATCCTTCTCCTATTACCCACACCCTCCCCACTCATATTTGTCACTGACCCACACCCATAGTTAGTGTAGCCTTGCTCCAACAGATAAAGAAAACAACATAATTTTCCATACATAGATGGCCACATTTTTAATGTCTTGACATGACATTTATTCAATGCACTGACATGGATGCTTTGAACGAAAACTGCTTCCATTTGTTTGAGATGAGATTCTTTACACGTATCTTTCTACCCGCTGAATATAGATTTATTGGCTCCATCTGTTTGGTATGACACTGCGATTATTTTCCACGTATATTTTACCTGCGTAGCCATAGATTTGTAAGGAGAAAAATTGTTAGGAAAATGAGTCTAATGATGTGCATGTAGCACTTGATGAGTTTGACTATCCAGAGATAGAACAAATTTGAAACATTCTTAAATATTGGATGTGATTTTGTAATGGGAGGACTGAAAGTGATGAAGCAATGGCGATGAAGACTACACTAAAGCACAAGGTCACGTAGAGACATTCATCATCAATGAGAAACTCTTGTTCCACATGGATCCTACAGAAAGAGGTCACTCTAAGAAGCTGAGTTTGTGATTTATACGATTGACCCAGTGGTGATCGAGGGAAACAATATATTCATGAGGTCGTACTTTGCAATGTGCCTTATGGGGTTTAGATAGAAAATCAAGATACCAAATCTGACTGAGAGAGACTATTTTGGATTCTAACATCTGAGGTATGAGGCTTAGAATAGTATATGTATTTCATAGAACCCATTGTCACCCAAACTATTTGAAAGTTTTCTTATTTGCATCGGTTTGATAAACGCATGTTAGCGAAATCGATATCAAATTTGGCTCTTGTGAAATTTCTTCCTTGAAAGATGATGTTTTGTGATGAAATTTCTTGGAAAAAGCACAACATGCACAATTGGTTTTGATGTTGCTAAAGTGAAACAGTTGAAGGAAACTATTGAAAATGCCCCCTTTTAGTTCTTCATCGGCATGTCCTCTCTGTTCAAAATCTAGATGTGACGCTTATTGGATATCCTCCTTTGAATTCCTCATTGACGTGTCCTCTCTAATCAAAATCCAGATGTGATTTTTTTAAATATCCTCCTCGTTAGTGAAAGCATGATAGTTTGGGTCTCCTCACCACGCTCAGTGAGATGTTTCAATCTCTTCTTTCTTCATAGGTAAATGAAAACACAAAATATTTGAGTTAATGGAAGTGCTTGGAGTTAAGGGAAGTTGGCTTTGTAGTAAAAATACATAGTGATATGGAAAAAAGAAATCAAGGATGGAGAAAAAAAATGGTATGTACACAACTTTATCTTCAACAAAATTGGAAACTAGTCATAGGAAGTTAGGACTGAAAATAAATCAGCATATGAAGTAGACAAAAAAATATGTGTTCAAGCACACAAAAAGCAATCAATAATTTTTTTATTAATTAAGCCATAACGCAATCGTAAGATTTCCTTCTATAAACCAATCTATATTTTGCATTTCTACATGAAATAAGTAAATATCTTATTTTTTTCCTACAAATAAAAAGCAATTAGAAAAGCATAGAAGCACAGAAAAACACTGGTACTATGAAACCAAATAGATCGATGTGGAGTAGTGCATGTAATTTCAATTAATTAGGCCAAAATGCAACCATAAGCTTTCCTTTTGTATATCAATCTATATTTTTCATTTCTACTTCATATATTAAATATTTATTTTTTCCTACAAAGAAAAAGCAATTAGAAAAGCATAGAAGCGCAAAAAAACATTGGTGCTATGAAACCTAGAAGAACACAAAAGTGTAGAAAAATATTGGTACTATGAAACCTAGAAGAACACATAAGCGTAGAAAAATATTGTAGGGGAAGGCACCAGACTATGATAATGCACCATATTGTGTTGTTGATTTTGTTGTGGGCAGCTGTGTGAGAGGTTGTGAGGATGAGTGTTATTGCTTGTGTCGTTGTTTATCTAGTGCTTGCTTTCCTGCAGCTTGACCAAAGGCGAAAGCTTAAAAAACAATGCCTAGAACCAAAGATACCTAACATGCAAGAGACAACACATGCCACACAAAAGTGTTGACACATGTACTTACATGTTGAGCAACCAGAATAGTCACTTTTGAAATTAACACTAGAAATTAACACACAGGCTGAAATATCCCTCAAACTACAAGTGGACCAAGTTACTACTCAACATACAAATGGAGATCTCTTTAGAACAAAAGCATAAGTTGCATAGATGACATAAGAATTAAATGGTTTGAGACCAGAAGTGAAAATAGTATAAACTACATAATAAGAAGGAACATGTATATCTTAATGTAATTTTGTTGTTTTATCATAAATTATAAATTTGTCATTATTTATATTTATTTTTATATAAAATCATTTTTAATATTAATTTATTTTTATATTAAATATTTCCTAAAAATAAGATTTTATTTATTTATTTATCAAATACCTTACCCATAGTAAACATGAAAATCACTATAATAAAAACTCAAAACTATTAAAAAATATACTCAACATAAATTCAACATATTATTCAATTTTAATAATAATAATAAAAAAATCAACTATCAAGTAAAACCCAATTAACAAAAATGGCCAAACTCATCATAACTTCATTACTAATTCCCTCGTCACTGTTGCCGCACATACCACCCTTGGCATGTGGCTCCATTATCAAATATTATGGTGGAGTTATTACATAGGAGAAGGGCATATTATTTTCCCTCGTCTCTGTACTTGTTTTTCCTCGATGTATACGTCTTTGTCGCCTCTGCCCATCTATGACTGATCTGGGATTTACGCAATGCAGTTTTCTTCGCTATGCGCTGAAACCTACTTCAGTGACCACGAGGATTCCATGATATTTCCATCAAGGGAAGTTACCTAACACAAAATTACAGGGATAAACATGAGGCGGAGTTGTGAACATTTTAATGATAATAGTACACAGGGATAAGCATCAGGCAGAGTTTTCAAAATTACAGGCAGAAGTATCAGGCACAGTTTTCAAATGAAGTTTCATTTCATAATTATATATGGTTATAGACCAATATTGTTTAAAACAAACGTATAGCTTTGCGTTTTCAAAGTTTTTTTTTGTGTGTGTACCAAATGAGACATATAATGGAGTAGATTAAAATATTTAGATTTTTTCCCAAAAGAGTATTTGGTATGGGATTTATGAAAGTTGGTATTGGATTTATGAAAAATGGGTAGTAGGATAATGATCAGTTAGCTTTGGGTTGTCATTTAGAGGTAATTGATCAGAGCAAAATTAATATTAATAATACAATAAAAAATGGATGTTTCATTTTTTTTTAATGTAAACTAAAAACAGGAAATGAGAGTGTTCTAAGAAAAAATGATGGTGTGTTTTTGTGAAATAGAAAATATTGGAAAAATATAATATATATATCTATATCTATATATATATATAAGTTCTAGTGTCAAATGTCATATGGAGAATCTTGAATATTTATATGTATGTCATATGTCATATGGAGAATCTTGAAGGTGGATGGTTTTTAGGTAAAATGGATGATTGAAAAGGAGCTTTAGAGATTTAGAAGGCATTAGTTAACATTTTTCCTTTGTTGAGGAGGGTTGGCTTGAAAGTAGGCAAAGGGTCAAAAGATGAGAATAAGAGATAGTCATTTGATGAAGTGTGACGAGATTATACATTGTACGAAGCAATGAAATCAACTAGCAAGGAGATATACTATCTAGTAGTCATTATTAATCCAAAAGCAAGATATATTATCTAGTAGAACTTATTGATCCAAAAACAACTACAATATGGAATCAACGGTGAAAATTGAAAGAGAGCTACCAAAAGAATGAAAGTAGTGTACAAGGAAACTTAAGAACAATGTTATTAGATTGAATACATATACATACTAAATTGTGTGATCTAGATACAAATCTACAAGGATATTTGCAATGAAATTAGGCTACAAAGAAATCATAAGAGAAAGAAGAAAGTGAGACATTTTGATGGTAGAACCTTCTATGGAAGATTAAATGTCCACCTAAAACAAATATTTTCATATGGTTGACCTTGCCCTCTAAGATTCTAACCTAGGACAATTGCAAGAAGAGGGCATTGTAGGGAATCGATGGTGTATGTTATAAATGAGGGAGAATAAATCTATAGAACACTTATTTGGACATTCTCAATTTTCAAAAAAGATGGAAAGAGACATTTTATGGTAAAAGAAAATGGGGAGGAAGTTGATCACTTAAAATGTTAGAGCAAGTGGCATAATAATTCAATGATAGGTCATAAAATTCAATCTCGCATAGTGATATGGGTAATCTAGTTGGCTAGAAATGATTTTTTTTTTTTTTTAATAAAGAAATTATTCCAATATAAGCCAAACAAAGAAAGTATGACTATGGAGGAATTGAGAAATCTAGGAAGATAAAGAATTAAATAAAATTAAAGGTTCCAGAAATAAAAAAAATCAAAGGCATGGTGTTATTTTGACTAGGCATATCATGGTAATCCAAGAAAATGTGTAACATGAAACTAATATTTCCAAGGCACATTGTCCTAATTTTAAGGCAGACATAGTAAGGGGATTTAACAATAATACTAAATTATATGCACTAAACTAAGTACATGTGATTGAGTTCATTTTATAGTTCTTCCCTCCTTCGATGTCTATAAGGGGTACAATGAAAATGTTGGCCTGTTGTCCAAATAGGCTCTTAAGTCACACAAGGGGGAGATGAAAATGGTTGAATAAATTGATGGTCAGAACTTTCTAGCCACATCACATTTTATTCATTCTTAATCTCTTACCACTATACTCTAAAAAAAGGAAGCAACTAGAAAAGACATTGATGTTAGTATTATGTTTAGTGTTCTGGTATAAGGAAAAGTCTTGAGAATGAATGTTAATATAAATTTGTAATGATGACACTTAATAGATAAACAAAACACTACAATGAAAATTTAAGCTTAAGCAAAATCATACTCACTAGTGCTTAGGTGGCATCTACATATCTATATCTTATTTAAGTATAACATTTTTATTCTTGGTAAAAACTATATAGTGATATAATCGTTCATATGTGAGTTAAATAAATAAAAAATTATATATATATATATATTGTATGGAGTTTGAGCTTTGAGTTCCTCGGTGACTCCTGTGGCCTCGCCTCTGCGGCCCGCATCTCTACAGTGAGATCCTCTTCGGATCTCACTTGTAAATCCTCCTAGGCTCTTTCCTTTGGGTGGGGTAGTTTTTTTCTTTTTAGGTCTGGGTTTACAGGTGCATTATTTTCTTCACTTCCAGCTCTTTCTGTCTAATATGTATCACTTCTCATCATGATGTCTCGCTGTTACATTCTATCTGCCCGCATCTGCAATATACGTGCATTCGTACCAGCACCGTCATGAATGATGACGAGCTTGATTTTTCTTACAACCCTGAGTTGGGACAAGTACTACCCGGGCAATATGATTTTATGCGACGGGCCACTCAGGCTGATAAATTCGCTGAGCCTTGTCCGCCTGACGTATCCAACACTCTGATCGCCACCCTCGCGCATGATGGTTCGTCCATCCCCTCACCTCCTGACCTGCACTCTACTCCTGTTAATGAAGAATCTTGATCAACGCCTATTCATTATGCTCGCAGATGGAAGAGCATTAGGCCAAAAATTTATGTTGCTAAATTGGTGGTTGGTGTTGATATCCCTTTATCAGAAATTCCAACCTATCTGGAAAAGGCTTTGGTTGGCCATTTTTGCGGGCGGATGGCCTCAAAAGAATTAATCCAAAACTGGTTGGAGAAAAATTGGAAGCCGCTTTTGGGATACGCTCTAGTTTTTCATCAACTATCACGAGGTTGGCTCCTGTTCAAGGTTGTTTCGAGCGAAGACAAAATTAAACTCACAGACCGGGTATGGAATTGGGGTCCGACGGGCTTAATCTTACATAATTGGGATATAAGTTTTAATGCAGAACGATCCCCACATAACTTGCAAAAAGTTTGGGTAATTATACTTGGTCTTCCTCAATTTTTATGGCAGCAAAATATCCTAGAAGCTATTGGAAATAAAATCGGTTCCTTTGTTGCGCTTGAAAAAGATTGGGATACAAAATTTGATAGGCGTTGTGCTAAAATACAAGTAGAACTTGACGTACGTGATGGTCTTTATGAAGAAATTTTCCTTGAAATTCATAGAAGCAAATGGACACATAAATTAGACTATTGGAAGTCGCCCTTTAGATGCTTTTTATGCTGTCAGGTTGGTCATGTGGCTTAGGATTGTCTTCGTCCTGATCACTCTCGACCTATCTACAAAAAGGTGTGGAAGAAAAAGGAACAATTGATCAACAATCACGTCAATATCCATGCTTCAGCTCCGATGGCGTCCCCTCTAGAGGATAAAATTGTTGCGACGCGTGAATGGAATTATACCACCTCTTCTTCAGCTAAAGGTATGCCTGTTGGTGCCCCTGCTCCTCCCATTAATTCTTCCGAACATGTTCCTGCTTCCGTTTGTATGGGCAGTGATGACTTGCCCCCCAGGCCTCTGCACGATCTTGCTCCTAAGGTCCTGTTCTGATATTCGTCCTTCCTTTTTGCCCCCCTCACGTTCTCCTCACCTGTCTCCTCCCCGAGTTTCCCTTGTTTCGGCCTGCACCCCTCCTTCCTCTAGTCCCTACACTGCTAAGTTGCATTCTCGTTCCTCTTCCCGTATTAGCCCCGATCAATCTATCAAAGGCAGACTTGATATGGCACCGCCTCCAAAGGTCATTCTCGGTCGCAAGTCCGCGCTGTCCAAAGCTCAAAATCAAGCTTCGTTGGATGTTAACATTGGTAAAAAAAAAAACTATACAAAGGGCTCTTAGAGCAAGGAGCGCCCTAAAAAAGGGCTTATTATGATCATACTTTCCTTAAATGTTCGGGGTCTTGGGGGTGCCCCTTCACAGCTTGTCCTCAAACGGTTGTGGCAATCTGTCACTCCTGATGTCATTTTCCTCTAGGAAACAAAATTTCCAGGCTTACGTGCTCAAGACCTTTTATCGAATTGGCTCATGGATTGGTCTTTTATTTCTCTGGATGCCTCGGGCTTGGCAGGGGGCCTCATCACCGCTATAAGCCCTTCCCTTATTGTCATCTCCTCCGTCTGTTCTTCCTCCTTTATTAGGTCCTCCATTTTCGATCCTAATTCTGGATGCACCTTTTCTCTCCTTAATATGTATGGGCCCTGTGATAACAAGCGGACTTTTTGGGGGGAATATTTTAATTCTGAAGTTGGGAACACAAATAATTTGATCTTGGGTGGCGATTTAAACTTCATGTTCTCTCTGGAAGAGATTTTTGGGTCTTCAGTAAGGCCTGACCCTCTTGCCCCTTTTTTTCTATCCATCATAGACAGACGTGGATTAGTCGAAGTTCAACCCACAAAATTGGAGCCCACATGGCGTAATAATAGGAAAATTCATGATGCTATAGCCAAAAGATTGGATTGTTTTTTATTTTCTGAATCTCTTTTAGCCTCACATCTCCGAGTGCAGGCGCATGTTGAGACTGGCGGCCTCTTCGATCATCGGCCCATTGTATTAACATTGGAATCTCCCGAATCCAAGCCTCCTCCCCCGTTGAAATTTAATCCTGCATGGTTGTTGGAGGAGGATTATAAGGCCTTGGTGGTCTCTTCCTGGACTCATTTAGTTCCTTCTCAGTCTCAATCATACATGCAGATGTGGGGTGACAATGTATCAAAGATTAAGAAGGTTACTAAGTCATGGGCAGGGGTGTTTCCTACAAAACAAGTTCTTTTAAAATCCACAGAATCTGAGATAAGTGAGCTTTTTAAACAAAATACCTTAGGTATTTTGACTGAATCAGACTTGGAATCTTTAAAGACTTTAGAATTGAAACATCACACTCTACTTAAAAAGGAAGAATAGTTATGGCACCTGAAGAGTCGCGTGACTTGGATAAAAGAAGGTGACAATAATACAAAATATTTCCATCGTTTTGCAGCTCATAGAAGAAATAAAAATTCCATTTTTGAAATAAAATTGGAGAATGGAGTTATGGTTCGTTACTTCGAAGATAAAGCCAGGGCAAGGGTTCAACACTTCAAAAAAGTTTTCATAGCTCCAGAGGGATGCCCCATTCATGAAATAATTCAAGTTTTAAAAATTTTTCCTCTTTTGATCACTGATGAAATGAATAAAGCCCTTACTAAAGAAGTGGACGAAATTGAGCTTGAACATATCCTTAAAAGCTTCCAAAAAGGAAAGAGCCCCGACCCTGATGGATTAACGATCAATTTTTTTCTTGGTTTTTATGATTTATTGAAGAATGACTTATTGTTAGTAATAAAGGAATCTCAAAAATACGGAAAATTGATGGGCTCAATAAACTCAACTTTCATTGCGCTGATTCCCGAAAAATCCTCGCCCAAGGATTTTGACGAGTTTTGTCCAATATCTTGTTGTAATCTGATCTACAAGTTAATCTCCAAAATAATTGCTCAGCGTTTAAAGCCGATCTTAAGTTGCATCATTTTAGAAGAACAATTTGGTTTTTTATACAAGAGAAAAATACACGATGCAGTCTCTTTGGCTTAGGAAACCCTTCACTCTGTCCATCTTAACAAAAATTCTTCTTTTTCTCTTAAACTGGATCTGTCTAAAGCATATGATGGGGTAAATTGGAATTTTCTCAGGCTATTTCTCATTCATATTGGCATGGCAGTGGAATTAATAGAATGGATTATGGGTTGTATCCAATCTGCCTCGTTTGCTGTCTTGATTAACGGCTCACCCTCTTCTTTCTTTCGCTCTTCTAGGGGTCTTAGACAGGGGTGTCCCCTCTCTCCTTTCTTGTTCTTGTTGATTGCTGAAGTTCTAAGCCGTTTATGTAAAAATGCCAAATCTTCTAGAAGGCTAAAAGGAATTCACATTGCAGGAATCAAGTCCCTCACCCAGATCCTCTTTGTGGATGACATTTTACTTTTTTGTAATGCCTCCATTGAGAATTCCAAACTTCTGCAAGATATTCTATGTCTCTTTCAAAAAGCTATTGGGATGCAGATAAACATTGATAAGTTTGTTTTGGCTCATAATAATATCCCTGAGCATACTCTTTCTCAAATCAAGCTCTCTCTCCCTTTCCCACATGTGGTTGGGATATGGGTTTTAAATATCTGGGCTTCGTATTAAAGCCAAAATCATATAGTTTCGGGGACTGGCTATGGACTGGTTATGGCTCTACCAGAAGGTGGAGAAACGAATCGCTCATTGGAAAAATCGATTTCTTTCTCGAGGAGGCCATTTGGTACTTCTCAAATCAGTGCTACAAAGCATCCTTGTGTATTGGGCCACCATTGCTTCAATCCCAAAAGGAATCCTCCACAAAATTCAGAAGAAATGTTTTTCCTTTCTATGGACTGCAAGTAAAAAAGCTGAAGGTATTCCTCTGGTTAAATGGTTGGTTCTTTCCCTTCCAAAAGATTTGGGGGGCTGGGGCATAAAAAACCTTTCGACCTTCTGTCTCTCCCTTTTTGCTAAATCCTTATGGAGATTGACTAAAAACCTGAGTTCTCTTTGGGGCAGATTCATGTGCGCTAAATATATCCCTGAACAATCAATTATATCTTGGTTCTGATCTCCAATAAAATCCCATAAAAATGCTTCCATTGGATGGAAGGCATTAGTCTCAACC
The DNA here is from genome assembly GCA_034641835.2 of Pinus albicaulis. Lineage (NCBI taxonomy): Eukaryota > Viridiplantae > Streptophyta > Pinopsida > Pinales > Pinaceae > Pinus > Pinus albicaulis. Next base: position 694,856,421 of record CM076578.1, read on the forward strand.
TTCCCCTTCATTGGTCAATGGACGACATGGAATATCGGAAATGGAAAACATGTTCGTATTGGCTTGGATCCTTGGGTTGGGGCAAGAGATAAATTCCATATCTCTGAAGGCCTCCACTCTCTTCTTAAAGAATTTCTCATCCATACCATTGCGAACGCTGCTGCAAACATGCCACAGGCTTAGGGAACACCAGGATGGAAAGATGCCCTTTCATTAGGACTTCCAACAAACTTGGCATCTGAATGGACCTCTTTTATTCCCTTACTTGTGAATAATTTTATACACCTTGGTCTGGAGGTTTAGGATACGCTGGTTTGGACTAAGAATGGAAAAAATGGTTCATACACTGCGAAGCTTGGTTAAAAAGTTGTGATGGAATCCTCGTCTGGTGGGGAATCCTTGTTCTGGATGAATCCTTTGTGGAAATCCCCTGGCCCTTTAAAAGCTAAATTGGTACTATGGCTTTCTCTCAAAAACTGTCTCCTTATCTGGGACAATTTACATAGGCGGGGTTGGGAGGGCCCAAGTTGATACTCCCTTTGCAGTTGTGCAGCTGAATCATGTTATCATATTTTTTTCATTTTTTCTTATGCAGAATTAGTTTGGTTCCGATCCACTTCTTCAATTTCTGCTTCTTGTCTGGCCTCGACAGACTTCTTTGAATCAAGGTTGAAGCAGTGGTGGAAGGAGCTCAGGGTAAGCTCTTTTTCAACCTTTCCTTCATTATTCACTTATGGAATATGGTGAGCACGTAACATGGCTATTTTCAATGGAAAATATATTCCTGAAGAGTTGACCATGACAATGATTGTTCAGTGGGAAATCGAGCACAAATGTTTTCCCAAGACATCCAAAATTCGCTCCGTGGTGCCTCCAGTTATCGATCAGGGCTCTTCATGGGAATTTTTTGATGGTGCTTGTCAGGGCTATCCTCCTTTGACAGGCGCAGGGGCAGTCCTTCATATCTCCCAGTTTCAAAATTTCACATCTCTTTTGCTTCAGGCCATGGATGAAACAGTGAGGCTAAACTTGCTTCTTTATGGGCAGTTCTTAATGTGGCCAAATGAAAAGCCATTGTTTCTTTACAATGTTTTGGATATTCAAAAATGGTAATAGAATGGGCACTTCAGCACTCTCAAATTCACTCTCCACACCTTCAACCCATCCTTCGAAGCATCCGACGCTTAACACAAGATTTTCAACTCGTCTCGTTCAAACATGTGTATCAGGAATTAAACAAAAAAGCCGGTGGTTTGTCCAAGGCGACTCTCACTCTTCCTCAAGGAACGCTAAATATTGTGGATCTCTTCCAACTTGGAGGAGATTCACTTGGTTTAATTACTTTTGGAGATCAAGTATGATTACTAGTTTATCTCATTTTAGTATTTTCGGCACGCTTCAGAGCAAGCGACTATATGACAGTATATAACGGGAGAAGGTCTTGAAGATCAGTAGTATGAAAGTATGATCACATTCGATTTAAGGAAAATTTTTGTTTACTTTGAGAACAACAGCTCAGAAAGAGGGATTCTCTTCATGTAATTATGAAAATTCTCTTATAAAGAGTCCATAGAGCTCGAGGAGCATATGTAAAAACCCCATTCTAGGGGCCTGTCTGTTATTTTTCCTATGAAATAAAGATTTTTTTCCACGGAAAATAAATAAATAAATAAAAATAAAAATAAATAAATACACACACACACACACATAGATATATAAAAGTGTAGTCTAAAGAGGAGTTAATTACAACAAGAAAACAATGGAAATGTTACCAACTTTTCTAATAAAAACACATGTATAGAGGCGCTTCAAAATTGAAATCATGAACAAGTATTATCTTGGTACCTTCTGTTCTTTTATCCATCCCTCTATGTCGCCGCTCCCTGCCTTCATTGTCACGTTTCCCCATCAAAGGGCGGAGTAGGCTTCACGTGACCACTTTTGCCTCGCTTGTAAATAATAATATTATCAATGGTCGGGTGTGTGTTTTACGCAACCCAATTTTAGGGAAGGTCTAGGTACGTAATAATATGATGCGAGCAAATGTAGAAGATACATCCCTACAATTTGTCGCTTTTGGTAAACCTTATCCGTTGACAATGCGCCTTTGGATTTGTCTAAAGAGATTAAGAAGACTGTCTAATTTCTAACGTGACATCAAACCTGCTATCATGACTAAATGAAAGACAAATATCCTCAAATAAATTACACCTACTAGCCAGGTGTCGCCTTATCTATAAGTAATTTGTCAACATTATCTATAAGTAATTTATCAACATTGAAACGAGGAACTCGTACCTATTATATTTGGTGTGAAACAGAACTATGGAAAAGGCCTAAAAAAGTTTGGGAAGAACTTGTGTGTAAATTTTACACGTTTGGGATGAAATTTGAAAAAACATTTTACACCTCTGGGATGAAATCTGAAAAACATTTCATTTTGGAATGTGATGTGTTCAAAGACATTAGAAAAAATTATGGGAATATGTTAGCATTGGTTTCTTCCCATTGTTTTTTCAATGATGGAATTGTTGGAAAGTTGAGCCAACTCATCATCAATTTGAATAAGAAAAATATTGAAATGCAAAAAGCTAAAAATAAGAACTCATAGTCCCATAGGCCAAAAAAAAGAAACTCATAGTCCCATTTTCTTATTCTGATAAAAAATATATTATTATAATTTTTCTCAGGCATTTCTCTACCATGCCAGAAAAACCCTAGTTCCAGTCAACAAAAAAGTTCATATGTACCCAATGGGCAATGGTATTCCTACCACCCAAAAATCGCCAGTATTCTGACAACCAAATATAAATTTCCAGTAATTATCTATTGAAAGAAGTATTTACAATCATAGGAAAAAAGCTGAACAATTATTTAATTCACATTGAATCATGACATCAAAAATGTTTAACATTGACACAAATAACATCCATAAAATAATCAAAGTGTGTAGAAATTCTGATGAAAATGCTCTCAGGAATGGAGCCATGCTAGGGTTTAGTCTCAGGGTTTTGATAGTATAGACCGAGGGAACAACATTTGTGGGAGCGCCTTGGCAAGACAAGATGGAAGCGAACTCCGGGGGAGGGGGTGAAATTCCCTCCTACAGGAACGTTATGTCTGGAGATAGCAGTGGGAAACAACCAGGCATGTCAAGGGGAGCCGACCCTAGCTCAGGGCCTGTGTTGGGGGTGTAATGGTAGGTAAAACTCAGAGGGCAGTGTCTACCAAGAGCCAATAAAAATCCCCATTTTTTCATACCGAAAAATAAATTAGATCATTATAGGGGTTATATGAAATATCACACCCTCATCTATAAGTTTATAGGAATCTGACCCACTAAGAAAGATTTACTAAAGTGGATCCAACTTAAGTGGCAGCCGAAAGGTCATATTGATGTCAAGTATGGAGCAAGAGGGTTATTTACAGTAATATTCACCAACCTTCTTGACAAAGAAAGGATTTTTGAAGGTGGCCCTTATTTCTATTATAATGCAGGTTTGTTTCTTCGACAATAAGAGGAATGTTACAATCTCGACCAAGAACAATTACTTTCCACTCCAGTTTGGGTGCATTTATTTGCCTTACCTGTGGAATTTTGAGACCCGTAAGTTCTTGAAGGCATAGGTAACTCGCTGGGGAGATTTATGAATATAGCTGAAATGATAAGAAGAGGCAGGTATACTTCGCTTGCCCGTATCTGTGTATATATGAATATTACAAAGCCCCTCCCTGAGTCTATTGAATTGGAGTACGAAGGAGAGGTATGGCAAAAATTAATTGATTATGAATATATTCCATTTAGATGTAGGTGATGCCATGAATATGGCCATCTGTTTAAAACATGCCCTCTTAATAACCCTAAACAACCTGAAAGGAAGCAGCCACAAAGAGAGGAAGTTCCTCTGGACAATGATGAGGGTTTCAAAACTATTACAAGCAAATGAAGGCAAGGAAAACAACATGCAAATAAAAAAAACAACTAGAAGCCACCAAGAAATAACCAAAACAGGTACGAAGTTTTGCAAGACCATGGGGATAGTGGAAAAGAAGGCGACCAAATGAACGAGGAGGGCTTGGGTAATATTCCTTCAAAACTTGCGAAAGCGAAGCGAAAATTACCATTAGAAGCCACTAAACAAGAGGACCAATACCAACCCATAGATCAGGCAAATATGGAGGTAGACATCACTAAAGATGAGCTAAGTAAAGAAGAACTAGTTATGAAGAAATTGTTGCAATAATGGAGGGATCTGGATGATAGATCCATCCCTGATGACCATAAACTGTTATATAAGGAAATTTTTGAGCAATATCTAACTACCCAGGCCAGAAGAGGTGTGGAACTACCAAGCCAACCTTCTAATCTTCAAGGAAGTAGCCAGGAAAATACTTCTAAATTGAAAACAAGTAAAAATAAGGGGAGGAAAACATTGCAAGAATCAATTCAAATGGTTGGAGAAATGTTGGTTAACTATGGACATATAATACCGCTCACAACAATATTTCAAAAACTACATAAAATTCCTTAATGATAGTTATCTCCTGGACCATAAGGGGCCTTAATAGTAAAGTCAAACATAGGTACTTACAAGAGAGATTGAAGAAAGAAAAACCACAATTGGTTCTCCTCCAAGAAACCAAAGTGTCAGGGACATGCCTGGAGGAAATAGCGAGCCACATGAAACCAAGGTATGAAGTGTTACACTAAAAATTGTCACCTTGAAATTCTGTTGACTATATGAGCTCTTTAACACTCATACATACCTCCTCTGCAAGTCTTACAACCTTTACTCCTCATGTCAAGCCCTAAAACAGGAAGGAAAAACCCTAAAAATCTCTGAAACTTTGGGTACACGGGTAACATGAATCCTGCCTGCGTTCCTAGCTTGGGTACGCAGGTAAGACACTACTTACCTGCGTTCTAAAACGTAGTTTCCCTTTGCAATGCCTACGTACCCTCCTCAAAGTCAAAAAGGAGAGAAAGTAAAGTAAAAAAAGTGGTTTGAGGTCAATTCTAGAATGTTCTAGATGAGAATTTTTGGGGATGAGTACGCTTTGATAAGGTGCATGTATCCCTCACCTTAAGGAACTAATCCCTTGATGTGAGGAGTCTATCCCTTTGAAGGAGGATTCTATTCCTTAAAAGGTGGAATCCTAACCTTTTCATCTGCTCTATAAAAGGAGGCATTGGGTAGTCTCAAATGGTTAGCTTTTGGAGATTGAGATTTTGGAGATTGAGAATTGGAGTGGAAGCTTTATGTATGATTGAGGTGAAGTGCAGTTGAGATTTAGACTTCTTTCTCCTGAGCTTTTGAGAGGAAAGATCACATACCTCTTTGTGCTCCTGGAGGAAGAGTGCAAGACTTATCAAAGTAGAGGAGACTCCTGCTTCGGACCCCGGGAAGGCCTTTCGAACATCAAGGCTAAGGTTGTAAGGTTCTTCTGTATATTTTAAGATTAATACAATCAAGTTTTGTTTTTCTCAATAAATTGTCGTTCGATTTTTTATTTCAATAAGCTTTCGTTTGATCATTTATGTCATAGATTCCTTGATCACTATGATAGGTATGTTTTATGATTATTTGTTATACAGGTGCTATTTAATATTTGCTTGTTTGTGATTGCAGGTCGACGAAAGACGACACTTTCTTGTGATGAAAGAACTCTTGTTGTGATGGAAGGATTATTGTTGTGACGAAAGAACTCTTTTTGTGACGGAAGAACTCTTGTTGCGACGGAAGGATTTTGATGCAACGGAAGCACTACGACTACAAATAAGCATTTGGATCTAAGGTAGGATCAACACCTTCATAGCATTTAATTGCAAAACAAATATATTTAGAGAAAGACAAACTTAGTTGTTCGTTTGTTGCTAGATTGTCTTCTGACACTAGGGAGATCGGTCTTGTCCGCAAGAACGATTTATCCGGCCAACAAATTAGCGACCATACTGGGGATAGAAACTTGTTATTTTTGGTTCTCTTTTATTTTGATTTGAGGAAAAGTTTTTCCTGGTTTTTTATTGATGGATATCTGCCTGGGTAGCTTAGGTTTTCTCTGTTTTTGAAAATTTTGAAATCTTTTAAGTTTTTCTTAAGCTTTTCTGGGGACCACACTTTGTTCTTTTGCACAATGTGGGCAGTTTCACACTTTCCTTAAGTAAACAGTGCATGACTGTACCTGTTACTTCTGAAAGCCTGCGGACCTTGTTAAATTTTTTGAAAAACTTTAGATTTCTTTTTTCCAGTCTAGTTTAGATTTAATTTAGGATTTTTAGCATCTACCCAGATCTGTATTTTTTTGTCAAAAATCCTTGTTTATGAGTTTCTTTCAGCAATTCTTCATCTCATCAATCTCCATTAAGTTAATTGGGTGTTTTGAGTCTCTTTTTTGAGAAATTCTTAATTTGATTTCCTTTGGTCATTACTTGGAGGTTTGTCTCAGTCTTTTCACAATTTTGCATCTTTTTGCTTTTGTTTTTGCAAAAAAATTTCCTTTAATTGTGTATGAGTGTTAATCACCTCTGAGTGTTTTTTGATCTTTTGAACTCTCACCTGATTTTCTTGACTTACACTTGATTGGTTCTTAGATTACATTAGAATCATATTGTGTTTGAGAATTCTCTTGCATAGATCACATTTGCATAATTATAATTCTCATTTTCAGAATATGAATGAAAAATGTGCATAGATTACATTTCAATACTTTTCAAGTGAATTGTGCATAGATTACAACTGCATAGTTTACATTCTGAAAAATCAATCATAGATTTAGATCAGTTTTATTTGATTTTAATTTAGATGTTTTTATGCTTGTTTTAAAAACACAAAAATATAAAAAATTGTTTTGGGATTGATTTGCATTAGTTTTTCTTGATGAAACTAGTGCATTAGAGAATTTGTTATATTTTCTCTTAGTGATCAATTTTTGCATTGTTGGAAGTGGATGGAAAATCTCTCCTTACTTTAGTTAGGATTCATCGAATTGAAAATATTACATTATCATATTCGATTGCATTCAGTTTTGGGTCGGGTCATAACACCATTGGTTTCATATCCATTTACCCTTTTGAGTAATAATAGCCTAAATAACACAGTGCTTAATTAAAATTCATCTAGTAACCAACATAGCTTAGGATAGTATCTTGGAGTACGCAATTAACTCTCCAAGATAGTAAACAAACAAGTAGATAAATCTTGCGATAGGAAATAAATCCAATTGTAATTGGTACAATCTGGGAAGCTTCTCTTAAAGAAGTCAATCACGAGATCATGTCCGAACCTTTGAGACAATCAATTATGTTTCATTGGGGAAGATAGAATATTTTGCGTGCATTACAAACGGTAAACCTTGGATTAACCATTGTCGAGGAGCCTGGGGTCACTTGTCGGTAAACCTCGGATTAACCATGTCGAGGAACCTTCAAGGGGATTGAGCTTTGTTACTCTGCCCTTGCGCGTGAGATCGGATCGTAGACTGTTCCCCCAGTTATATTTGTTACTATTGGTAACCTTAGTGTCCATAAGCTTAAGATTATTTCCTAAGGTGACGGTGAAGGAAAGATCTCACTGTACCTGGAGCAGACGTCGACTAGACTCACTTGGATTCTCTGGGGGGTTCTCTTCACTCGAGATGGTTTTGTGAAGAAACTTGTGCCAGTATGTTTCATTAATCAGGTTGTTGGGGTAACTGTTCCAACCGCCCTTTCTGTATTAAATTCTACGACGTTGGATTTCATCACCAACTAGTGTTTTTAGTACAGGAAGTTACTGTTTGTGTGTGGTTTGACTCCTAGATTTGATAGCGTGTGTTAATTTGTCTGTTTTTACTTTTAGAGACCATAGGTGTGAATTGTGAATTTTAATTGTTAGGTGTGAATTGTTAATTGTTAATTTTAGTTTTAATTTGTTAATAAAATTCACTAAAGTTGAATATAATGGCAACTGTTCCAGAATTTACCAACCAAGGAACCCCTCTTAACGAGAATCCTAGTACTTTTCCTTGCTTTGGAAATGTTGGTCCTCCTTATATGGCTACTTTGTCATTACCTGGATTTACAATAGGTTTACCGATATGGTTATTTTCAACTTCGTTGGCCCCGAATACTCCAATTGTTCCACCTCAACCGGATGCTTCACTTCAACAAAGTTCACCATCTCAACATCACCAACCTTCTGTTGACCCTTTACCTTCTTCGCCTAATATTTCTCCCTCCATTTCTTCCTCTTCGATTGGTAAAAGCCTTAATGCTAGTAACCAGGTGGTGAAGAAGAAGAAAGGGAAGAAGAAGGAGAATCAAGATAAGAAAGAAGTCAACCAACCAACCATGGCTGTAAGTGTTAGTTGTGTTGAGGAAACCTCCAACATGCATCGTAAACCCAAATACCCTTGCAGGCTTTGTAAGGGTGACCACTTCCTTATCAATTGTCCCGGTATTCCAAAGGTCTTGGAAGTATGGTTAGAAAAATCTCATCAACTTTCCATTGATCCATCAACCAGTGATAGTCAGGTTCCTGGGAAAAAGGGTAAAGTTAGGTTTCCTTGTAAGTTATGCAAAGGGAGTCATCAAATTCATATTTGCCCTCACATGGATGAAGCCTCAAAATTGTTGGAAAACCTTACTGTTCCACAACAATAATTTCCAACTGGTTACCGTAAACTTTCTTCCAACCTACCGTCAATTGACAGAGTGATTAATCTAATTTCAAGTACAGTCGATCCCACTCTTCCATTGGAGAGTGAAACTCATATCACTCAGGTTGATGATCCATTAGTTGATCAAGTGGTCGATTCGATTTCACATTCGGTCGATCCCATTCTCCCTGTAGAGAGTGAACTTCATACCGCTCAGGTTCTTCTTGTTACATCAAATTCTTCTACGCTAGGGGGAATTTCACCTGTTTCTACAGAACCCCCTCCAAATACTGAGGTCTTTTCCTTTGATTGGAATATACTGACAGAACCTCATCTTCCTTCCTCCATCCCTTTCCAAATCATTGTGAAGTTAGGTGGTAGGGACATACACCGCACACAGGTAGATGAAGGTGCTTCTGTTAGTATTTTATCCTCAACTGCTTGGAAAGCTTTGGGTTCCCCACAGCTTGTGCATATTACGCAGAATCTGAAAGATTTTAACATAACCATTAGTGAACCTTTAGGGATCCTTCCTAATTTTTATATTAATTTGGAAGGTAAAACTGTCAGTATTGATCTTATGGTAGTTCGAGGCCCCTTGGATTTCAATTTACTCCTTGGGCGAGACTATGTCTATGCAATGAAAGCTGTAGTATCGACACTCTTTCGTGTGATGACTTTCCCTCACAATGGGAATATTGTGACTGTAGACCAGATTTCATTCCCTAGTCTTGTTTCGACTACCAATAATATGACACCCCTAAATGTTCGTGATTCTAAAGTGGTTTCTACCCCGCCATGGGTTAATTATGTGGCAACTAGTCCCATGTTTTCAATTACCGATGAAAGCGAGCCTCTCACTATTTGCTCGTCTTCCTTTGACTTAGATCCAGTAATTGACATGGACAACTCTATGGGATTATTTGAACGTGATGTTCTTATCCCTTTTGAGTCCCTTGACATGTGTTCCTTCCAGAGAACTATTCTTCCATCTGATGAAGACCTATTGGAAGCCATGATCGAGGTGTGTCCATTGACATGTGTTTCTTCCAGTTGGAAGCCATGATCAGTCATTGTGAGGAGAGTTCCTTTTACTGTGTCAACCTCGTTAAAAAATGAATCAGTGAATGTGAGGATAATTCCTTTTACTGTGTCAACCTCGTTAAAAAATGAATCAGTTAATCGAGAGCATAGTTCCTTTTCTTGTGTCAAGCTCGTTTAAAAAATGAAACAAGCTTCCATGAGGACAGTTCTTTTCCTGTGTCAACCTCATTAAAAAATGAATCAGTAGATAGATTGTAGAGAGTAGATTAATATATTAGAAATAAGTAGTTTCTGAGGACAGTTATTTTCCTGTGTCAACCTCATTAAAAAATGAATCAGTTGGTCAGAGGATAGTTTCTGTTATTGAGTCAACCTCATTAAAAAATGAATCAGGTATGAGGACAATTCTTTTCCTGTGTCAACCTCATTAAAAAATGAATTAGTTGGTCAGAGGATAGTTCCTGTTACTGAGTCAACCTCATTAAATAATGAATTAGGTATGAGGAAAATTCTTTTCTTGTGTCAACCTCATTAAAAAATGAATAAGTAGGTTATATAGGTAGATTGTAGAAAGTAGATACGAGGATAGTTTCTTTTACGGTGTCAACCTCGTTAAAAAATGAAACATGTAGAAGAGGAAAGTTTCTTTTACTATGTCAACCTCGTTAAGCAATGAAACACGTTACTGAGGATAGTTCCTTTTACTGTGTCAACCTCGTTAAAAAATGAATCAGTAGTTTCTGAGGATAGTTCCTTTTACTGTGTCAACCTCGTTAAAAAATGAATCAGTGGCTGGTGAGGAGAGTTCCTTTTACTGTGTCAACCTCGTTAAAAAATGAATCAGTCGGCGATGAGGATAGTTCTTTTCCTGTGTCAACCTCATTAAAAAATGAATCAGTAGGTAGATTGTAGAGAGTAGATTGATAGATTAGAAATAAGTAGTTTATGAGGATGGTTCCTGTTACTGAGTCAACCTCGTTAAAAAATGAATCAGGTATGAGGACAGTTCTTTTCCTGTGTCAACCTCGTTAAAAAATGAATCAGTTGGTCAGAGGATAGTTCCTGTTACTGAGTCAACCTCATTAAAAAATGAATCAAGTACGAGGACAGTTCTTTTCCTGTGTCAACCTCATTAAAAAAAATGAATCAGTAGGTTATATAGGTAGATTGTAGAAACTAGATGAGAGGAAAGTTCCTTATACTGTGTCAACCTCGTTAAAAAATTAAACACGTTTCCATGAGCATAGTTCTTTTCCTGTGTCGAGCTCGTTAAAAAATGAAACAAATCCTCCCCTAATTGAGTCGAGTCTTTGACTAGATCTCGTAAATGTTAAGTCATATATTTAGGTTAGTTATTTTAGTTTTTGCATAATTTTCTTATAGTTTTAGGTCGGGTCTTTCATATGATCTCGTAAATGAACCTTCATTCCATCTAGCTATTAATTACCAACAGTATACTTAGTTGAATGAAATGAAGCTGGGGGGGGCATGCGCTCTAGCAGTTATGCTTAGGGGGCATCAAACATAGTTTTCTCTCTGTTTCAAGCTTGTGTAAAAATGAAACTAATCTGAAGCATAGTTTTTCTCTGTTTCAAGCTTTTGTAAAAATGAAACCTATCTTGAGTCAATTTCAGTTATTTTCAAGACTCGTTAAACTCATGAAAATCCCGAGATTATTTTGCTATCTTTCATTCACGTAAAACATATGAAAATGCCGAGTTCTTTCCATCTTTTCTTGCTCGTAAATTAAATTTAAAGTCGGCCATATGAGTACATTTTTATCACTTTTTCGAACTCGTTAAAATTTGCAGAAAAAGCGAAACTAGAGCATACTTTTATTACTTTTTTGGACTCTTTCAAAAATTTACGAAAAACTGAAACCCTAGAGTCCTCTTTTAAGCCCTTTTTAGACTCTCTAAAATTGAAAAGATTACCGAGCACTTGATTATTCGAACTCGTTAAAGTAAATGAATGATCGTCCCTTCAGTATAAGTTTACCCCTTTTACGGACTGAAATGGACTATTTACGAAAAAGGTATACGTTGACTAAATACGGTCAATAGAGTTCTCTCCTGCCTTATTTTTTCCTTTTTCGGGCTCGAGAGACTAAATTTACAAAAAAGTATGCCCATGGAGTTTTCTTAAGTTTTTTCTTCTGACTCCCTAAAATTGAAAAACACCGAGTTTCTCCTATACTGGACTCATTAAAATTTAACAGTAAAGGACCTGTTCAATTCTAAACAGGAACGAACCACTCCTTCTTAGGGTTTGAATCTTAAACTAAGTTGGACTCATCCGAAGGTAGAGCTTATAAACAAGCAAATGTTATCCTCCTCAAGCTTGTCAAAAATAAAGAGGTACTTGCCAGAAATGGTGGGGGAAAAGAGAGAAAAACGAACCTGTTTGTTACATTTTGATTATTCAGAAAACCGTTAACCACTCTTGAACACGACACTTTTGTTCGCCTGGGTTGGGAGAATCCTTTGCCTAACATTTAATCAAACCATATTGAAAGTCTTCAGCCGGTTTCTGGGTATTAGCTTTGGGTCAATTGTCACCAAACCATCTGCAGTGTCATTATGTGTTCAAGAGGACAGTTCAAATAAATCATTCATTTGCGAAATATTTGTCTTCCATTTTGACCATCCCTGAGTCAGTCCTTGCCAATATATTTCTTCAAAACTTGATCTATGATTTCATGTTGTGGGCTTTCCTACGACGGATCACTTTATATCGATGATAGCTCATTATCTAGGAAGTTGATCTAGAAATCGTCGATACCTTGAAATCTGCATGCCTCAATGGCAGATTTCTCGCCTTCGACGACAGGTTGCATCATTGACCTTTGATCGAATGATTCTGTGACATGTTCGACTTCAGCTCATTCATTCACATTTCATGGATTGTACTGAGTACTTTGAGATCCATTGACATTACTGGTGGTTACTCTCACACTTGTTAAACAGTTTACATTATTGACTGGTAATCAAATGGTTTCTACCATGTTCAACTTCGACACATTCATTCACATGGATAGAATCGTACTAGTTTGAGATGCGGAAATCAAGACCCTGGATCTAGTTTCTACCATCCAGGCTGTGAGGAATTTTGTTATCATTTATATAGTAGACTATTCATAAATAGATGGCTGCGTCCATACTGTGTCTACACATGTCTATACTATGATATATTCAAAATCATTCCTGTATCAGAATAGTTTAAATCAGTTTTCTAGTTAGTTTTGATCTGAGTATGGGAATGCCTACCTCAACAATGATATGATTACATATATATATTTTGCATTGAATGTTTTTACAGGTTCCGACTGGGGTGTCCACAAGATGATCCTTGAAATGATAAAGTACTTCACTCTTCATATATAACAGACTTCATCTTCATCTATTATAGACTTCGCACTTTAGGGGGCAATCTGTTACACTAAAAATTGTCACCTTGACATTCTGTTGACCGTATGAGCTCTTTAACACTCATACATACCTCCTCTGCAAGTCTTACAACCTTTAATCCTCATGTCAAGCCCTAAAACAGGCTGAAAAACCCTAAAAATCTCTGAAACTTTGGGTACGCAGGTAACATGAAGCCTGCCTGCGTTCCTAGCTTAGGTACGCAGGTAAGACACTGCTTACCTACATTCTAAAATGCAGTTTCCCTTTGCAATGCCTGCGTACCCTCCTCAAAGTAAAAAAGATGAGAAAGTAAAGTAAAAAAAGTGGTTTGAGGTCAATTCTAGAAGGTTCTAGATGAGAATTTTTGGGGATGAGTACGCTTTGATAAGGTGCATGTATCCCTCACCTTAAGGAACTAATCCCTTGATGTGATGAGTCTATCCCTTTGAAGGAGGATTCTATCCCTTAAAAGGTGGAATCCTAACCTCCTCATCTGCTCTATAAAAGGAGGCATTGGGTAGTCTAAAATGGTTAGCTTTTGGAGATTGAGATTTTGGAGATTGAGAATTGGAGTAGAAGCTTTATGTGTGATTGAGGTGAAGTGCATTTGAGATTTAGACTTATTTCTGCTGAGCTTTTGAGAGGAAAGATCACATACCTCTTTGTGCTCCTGGAGGAAGAGTGCAAGACTTATCAAAGTAGAGGAGACTCCTGCTTCGGACCCCGGGAAGGCCTTTCGAACATCAAGGCTAAGGTTGTAAGGTTCTTCTATATATTTTAAGATTAATACAATCAAGTTTTGTTTTTCACAATAAATTGTTGTTCGATTTTTTATTTCAATAAGCTGTCGTTTGATCATTTATTTCATAGATTCCTTGATCACTATGATAGGTATGTTTTATGATTATTTGTTATACAGGTGGTATTTAATATTTTCTTGTTTGTGATTGCAGGTCGACGAAAGACGACACTTTCTTGTGATGAAATAACTCTTGTTGTGACAGAAGGATTATTGTTGTGACGAAAGAACTCTTTTTGTGACGGAAGAAATCTTGTTGCGATGGAAGGATTTTGATGCAACGGAAGCACTACGACTGCAAATAAGCATTTGGATCTAAGGTATGATCAACACCTTCATAGAATTTAATTGCAAAACAAATATACTTAGAGAAAGACAAAATTAGTTTTTCGTTTGTTGCTAGATTTTCTTCTGACACTAGGGAGATCGGTCTTGTCCGCAAGAATGATTTATCCGACCAACAGAAGTTATGGCCATCGATTCGTAGGGAAGTGTTGGTGGCATAGCGATTCTTTGGAATCCGGTGAAAGTTTTAGCAGAAGGATGGATTGGCCTTCTGCGTATCCTCACAGGTAAGTTCAAATTATTAGGAACAAAAGACTGGATTTCGGCATCCTCTGTTTACGGGCCAACCTTTCCAGGAGATAAACAAGATTTTGTAGAAAGTATTAGGTGTTTAAAACTTTTAAATACAGAAAAAATTGGGTGGTAGGTGGAGATTTTAATATGATTACATGTATTGAAGAAAGAAAAGGAGGAACATGCATGAATGAGACAAAGATGGAATTTTTTCGTGATCTCATATTGGATCTCCGACTTGTAGATATTCACACTGTCAATGGTAAATTCACTTGGAATAATAGGAGGGGAGGAACTCATCAAGTCGCCTCACGCCTCGATAGATTGCTTGTCTCTAAAGAATTTATCAGTGTTGATGTATTATATGAAGCCTCCATCATGCCGTGTATGGGGTCAGACCACCGGCAAATTCGATTGGAGGTGGATATGAAACAACAGCATAAGAAACGACCGTTCAGATTTGAGAGTTTTTGGCTCAGAGACCCTATGTTCATCAATAACGTCGGAAGTTGGTGGGAAGAAAGTAGGCTTCAAGGTAGGACTCGAATGCACACATTTCATTTAAACTCAAAGATATCAAACAAAAAATCAGAAAATGGAATAAAATAGAATTCAGAAATATTCATAAAGAGAAGGAAAAACTCCAGGGGCATATGCAGCATATCCAACAATAGATGATTCTAATGGGGAAATCTGCTGATCTTGTTAAAGAGGAGGGATCCTTAATAAGCAAGCTGGAAGAATGAAGAATCCAGGAAGAGATATTTTGGAAACAAAATTCAAGAATACAATGGTTACGAGAAGGGGATAAGAATTCCAACTTCTTCCATAATGCAATGATACAAAGACACCAACATAATCGTATCTTCTCCCTCAAATATTCACGGGGGAACATATTGGTCGATCATCAAGATTTAGAAAATGAGTTGGTTAACCATTTCAGAGATATAATAACGGAACCTGATTGGGATCAAATGGAAGCCATTAATTGAGTTAAGCAATTTATACCCTCACTAGTCAACAAGGATCAGAATCTTGCTCTATTCAGGGAGATCACTTTTGAAGAGTTGGAGGAAGCTGTTAAAGCCCTACCAACAAATAAAGCGCCAAGACTGGATGGATTTCCTGCATAATTCTTCCAGGCCTCCTGGACCTTCATTGGAAAGGACATCCTAGATTTGGTAGAAGAGTCAAGAAGAACAAGACATGTATTACTAGCCCTGAATTCCACTTTTATCACTTTGATTCCAAAGCATGAGAATTTTGATGCTCCTTTGGGCTTTCGCCCAATTTCCGTGTGTAACTCTATTTATAAAATTATGTCTACAGTTATGGTTAATAGGCTCAAACCTATTCTACCCTCCCTTATCTCCCCTGAGCAAACAAGGTTTGTTAAAGGAAGACAAATCCTTGATGGCATTGTGATGCCTGAGGAAGCCATCCATTCCCTTCGCTCTCTCAAATCCAATGGAATTCTTATTAAAATTGACCTAGCTAAAGCCTGTGATAGCCTAAGTTGGAATTATCTTCAGCACATTCTGTTATCCTTTGGTTTTGACCAGAGATGGGTGGAATGGATCCTCTCAATTATTTCAACCTTGAATTTCTCAATCCTTGTTAACGATATCCCTTCACGTCCTTCTAATGCTTCTCGAGGTCTGAGGTAGGGGGACTCTTTGTCCCCTTTCCTGTTCATTATTGCTGCTAAGGGGTTGGGTCAGTTTATAAACCATAGAGTTAGGGATGGTACCCTTAAAGGATTAAAGTTATGGGGGCCTGACCTTACCTTTTCTCATCAACAATTTGTTGATGATATCATGTTGTTTTGTCAAGCTAATCTCCAAGAATCTACAACTATCCTAGATATTCTGAAAGTTTTTATGGCTGCTTCAAGAACCCTGATTAAAAATGATAAATCCAATGTTTTTTTCTTCAATACCTCTCCTCAATCTCAAAGGTTCTTAGCTCGGAATCTGGGGTTCAATATTGGGACCTTAACCACTAAGTACCTCGACATGCCCCTGTCGGAGAATTTAATTCAAATATCTCGCTCGAAAGACCTTATCACTCGTATTCAAAACAGGTTGATGAATTGGTCCTTCAGAGCTTTAAATGCTCCCAGTGATGTAATCCTTCTCAGATATGTTCTTCAATGCATTCCTGCCTACCAAGTCTCTGGGATGGCTGCCCCGAAGACTATATGCTTAGACATGGTTAAATTTTTTAAAAAGTTCCTTTGGCAAGAGTCACAACAGAAACGTAAATGGGATCTATTATCCTGGGAGAAGCTCACTTTGTCGAAATGAAAAGGAGGAATGGGATTACGAGATCCTTTTATCCTTAATCAGGTCATGGGGGAAAAATTGTGGTGGCGTTGGATGCATGGAGGATTGGCTCTATAGGAACGAATATGGGAACGAAAGTATGACATGCCTCAGGCCACGAGGGATCAAATGAAGTGGAATATAATCCCCAAGGGATCTAAAATTTGGAACCTGGCATCGGAGAATAGGAACTTGATTACTGCCCATATTTTTTGGGAGATTAGAAGGGGTAATCTTTCCCACTTCTGGGAAGATTCCTGGAAACAACGGGAAAATATATTTAGCATATTTGATTTAGCAAAAATCTTCTTGTTCACAAATCAACCCCATTATAAGGAAGTGAATAAGTATTGCGAAGATCAAAATGATCAATTTTGGAGGATATGGAAACATAAACAAAAATGGAAAGAGGCACCAGATACCCAACAATGGGGGAATTATGACAGAGAATTACATTCCAGAAAGATACCCATTTTGACAAGAAACAATATACTCCACTGGGGGTATAATCCGAAAGGAATGTTTACAATGAAGGAAGCGTATCAAATAAAATATAATAATTTAAACATGTCAGGGAATAGATTATGGAAAAAAAATTGGTCCATTAAGCACTGGCCCAAAATAGAACAGTTCTCTTAGATTGTAGGTCATGGAAGAATCCTTACCTGGGACCAGCTTCAGAAGCGCGACATGATTGGACCTTCTTGGTGTGTAATGTGTGGATAACATGAAGAAAACCTCGAACACCTACTTAATACCTGCCCAGTGGTAGACCATATGTGGTGCAATCTTAATAGACTATTTCAACAAACAGATAGAAATATTAATAGTATTAGAAAAACTGTGGAAAATTAGAGGAAAGGAGGCTACCAGAGTCGAGTCATAAATAGAGCTTGTACCCTCTCGTTAGTATTTATATTATGGACACTGTGGAAATAGAGGAATCGAAGAATTTTTCGCAATGAGAAGAGGCAATTGACAGAGATCTGGCAAACCATTGTTCAAGGCATAAGAGAGACCATCCTGGTAGAAAAATGGAGTCATGAGGACTGGAATGCTCAGGGAATAGAGGGAATAATTCTCAACCAGTTAAATCTCAAGGATGCGATTCTAGCACAATCCTCCTAGAAACCTAGACCCATAGGTTATGAAGTTTGAGACAAATTCACAATTCCGAAGAGAGGGTTCATCAAACTAAATTATGATGGGGCCTTAAAGGGAAACCCAGGTCAAGTAGGGGCTGGTGGTATCTTTCAAGACTTCTCTGGAAGAGTTATTAGGATCTTTGTAATTGATCTAGGGTATGCTAGAAATAATGAAGAAAAACTTACTCCTGCGAGACAAGGCCTAGAAATTGCAAACTACGAGCAGTATAACAGACTGGAAATTGAGGGGGACTCCGCCATGGCTACAGGAATTATTTGAAAGATACAATAGGGAGCTCGGTGGGAGTATATCATCAATATCTGGCGTACAACAGGACTCACCCAAGAAATTAAGGAAAGAATGGTAACAATCAGCTACATCATCCATTGACATGTAAGGAGATAGGGCAATGAGGCAACAAACTATTTAGCGAACTGGGGTTGCAACAATGAGGATATGTTCTTAGATCAACCATGGGGGTAGGACATGGAACTAGATATAGAGGATCTTCAACTCATTATTCAACGAGATGGCATGGACGTTGATCGAGATCACAATCAACCCCCCGATCAGGGTGCCATCTGGCAGGGGTAGAACCATGTCGTGATGAAGGAGGACAGGTATGTGGCTCTCGCATGCAGCGGGAGGAGAAACATGCCTGATGAGGAAGAGGAGAGGAAAACTCCCCCAACGGATAATTATGACATCTTTTAATTCATATGGCAAACAGCTCGACGAGCCAGGTGGGCTGTCAGAGAAAGGTTGAAAAGAGAGCCGCTAAGCTTCATTGATGTGCGTTATTAACCTGCTCTGGGTTATTCTCTCAAATTTCATTCTCTGCAAGGTGGAGGTTCTGATCGCTGGTTCCTGGTGCGAGCAACCCTGCAAGACTCTCAGACGATGCCAGAGGCTTGCAATTGTGAATTGGTATGTACCCAATTCACCTTTCACCACTATGATGAAACGAGTTTCTGCGTATCGCTGCATGCAAAAGAAAATTTACATATTTCTGGATTATATCTACTCCGTCTGTCATACTATTAGTTACTGTATTGATATAGTTCAATTTTTTTTTTTTTTTCTGAGGATTATGAAGATTGCAAGGGTAGTCGAGGCCTCGTAGGAACTCCAAAAGGTCATTGTAAATCCTTGTCAACAAATTTTCTATGTTATTCGTCCTGCATGGTAAACGTAGTTGGTGTCAGGCACTCTAAAACTACCGTTGTTTAACCCCAGTCAAGGTTGAAATTTCATGACTGTCATTCTCTGTATTATATGAATATGTTAAGTTGGGAATGGTAAAACACCCGTATGCACATTAATGATGTAAATGCTGGAAGGGTAGGGATGCTGAGTTTTTACAGTCACCCGAAAAGCTATTCGTCTTTCTCTGCTTCATCGCTTTCTGTCAGTCATTCTTAGAACGGTGTCGGGGTAAATAGTTATAAGGGTATTAGGCTTATGTCAATGGGTCTATTTCACTCTTTCACACTAGTCTTGGGTGGGTATGATGCATGCAATAATAGGTCTCAAGGCTGTGTAAAGCTGAATTATCATACTGCTGAGGATAGCACCCTGACCATGTCTAATAGCTTGTTTTTTTAACCTGCTGGCATGTTGTAATCATGTCTCTGCTATAGGTCTTGTAGCCATTCACCTCTGCCACATATTTATGTCAGAAGGATATCTAATTATGGCAAAAGGGAAGAGGGGAAAGAAGGACACCAAAGACAAAGGCAAGGCCAAAGTCTTGAATCCTCCAGCCAAGTGGGGCAGGAGGTCCAACAGAGAAGTAATGGAAACCTTATTTCAGGAATATTTAGAGAAGACACCCTGCTTCATCAAATCTCTCATTCATGGATGGGAGACTGATGCTAGAACCAATATAGAAGAAGAGGAAGACACTGCGGAGGATGAACTTAATTAGATCATCACAGACCTGGGTCAAACTCGGGGTAGAATTTCTCTGTTTCATCATTCTATCAGAACATACTGGTTGATAAAATGCCTTCTTGTTAAGGCAATTATGTCAATAAAGGAATTTGGGGGGGATCCCAGGGCAGCTACAACTCTGGTAGAGATCAAAAAAAGCATTCAGGAAATGAACCTTCATCAACACCACTAGTATGTGCGCCTCAAAAGAATCAAGAAGGAAATAAAATCCATGCACTAGGTAGATATGCTTGGTTCTAGTGTCAAAGGTCTGGCTCCTGTTGAGTTAGATGATGATTGAGCAATGATTGGTCTAAGTTCACTTTTTGTTAATGATAGCGGATAGATTTTATGTTTATGTTATGCAAATGATAGCAAGTACATACACTGATATTAGTTATTTGAGGACAATATGAAGTATACTCAGGATGTATATGTTTTGGATGGCGTACATTGCACTCAGACGATCAACAAACCTGGTTTTCTATGGGTAGGTTGAGGCTTAATTTTTTATTTTCAAACCTTCTTTTTTCCTATTAATAGAAAATAGAGAGGACCTACTAAGATTACAAAAAAAAACCATCCATAAAATAATCATTCATTCAATGCGCCTTAAAACATTCACAGAAATGGATTGAAAGCCCAATAGAAAGATAAAGATCTTGAATTTTCAAAAAGCTCCAAAATATTTCATGTATGAAACACTAGCTATCGACAATGGAAGAAGCTAAAGTTGGGACAAACTGTAGCTGATTTGACACCTCCGGTCCACCCCTTTCCGGCACGACCTCGCTCTTCTGCCCAACCACATCGCTGCTTTTGAGGGCCCCACTAACTTCTGCCACCTTCCACGCCTGCCCTCAGTCTTCCTTTTTGTAATATGGATGGTAGGCGCTTCAAGGGCTTCAGTACTAAAGAACTATTTTCAACAATGATTCATATTTTTTAACCATTAAAGAAATCAGTTCAGCGAACACAGATGATTTTTGTTTTCTTGTCACAGATAATAATGTAGTGGAGGCTCGCGAAATGTTCTTTGTGGTTATGGAGGCCTGTAAAATCAACACCTCTGTTATTGGCTACGACTCCCATCATAGATGAGAAGACAGGGGAGGCTCGTGAACTGTTCTCGGCACTTCTGTTGTTGCCCACAAGCTCTGTCACAGACAAGAAGGTAGATGAGATGGTAGTGAAAGCCCGTGAACTGTTCTCCACCCTGATGGGCCACCGGGAAAAGACATGGATCAATCAAATTTTGGACAGATTTTACGCATTAGGTAAAAAGGGGAGATGAATCTGGTTGAAATTTAGATTTCAGTCAACGGGAAAAAGGGGAGAACAATAGAAATTCAAAGTGAAAGGACATTGAATTGTTTCTTGATTCTCTAGTGGAGTTTGGTTTGGTATCAAAAATTAGTCCACGAAAATTAGGTTTTGGTTAATGAAGAATTAGTCTATTGATTTTTGACATTTTGTTTTTATATACATGTCCTGGAAGCATATATGACAATAATCTCAACAATATAGGGCATAACAATGCTGATTATAAATGATATATGTCATATTTGAATTCTATATCTATGTATATGTGTTGCACTTAGATTTAGATACCAATATCACAAGCTGAAAATTAATTTATTGACTTTTTAACATTTTGTTTTTGCCATGTACTGCAAGCATAAATAATAAAAGCAATATGTTGTACAACAATGTTGTTTATAAATGACAAGCATAAATAATAAGCTATAAAATAATGTTGTTTATAAATGATATATTTGATATTTGAATTTTGTGCTTACATATTTGAGTTAAGTTATCATCATTCAGTTGAGAGGTTCATTATACAAAAGGGTATGAGAGGATGTGTAAGTTTGTTCGTCCTTCTGTGCCAGTTTAAAATAAAAATAAAAAATAAAAAATATGTTCTAAATAAAAATATAATATTTTCTATAATTAAAAAAATTGAATATGTTGTAAAGTAATTAAAAGTAAAAAAATGTGTGAATGAGATGTTTAAATCTTGTACTTTTCAAAAATAATTCAACAAGAGATTTAAATAAACCATTTGAAGATATGTCTATATCAACTTCAAAAAAATTAAGTTTTTATGGTTAAAATTTTTATTTGGTCCTATATATACTTTATTTAACATTAAAAAATACAATTTAAACAATAAAAAATAACACATTGTATTTTGCACTCTAAAATGTTTGCACGTGAAGAAATTTGATCCATTTGAGAAAATTTTATCCCTCTGGGCTCATGTTAGATCGGTACTTAAGATGGATAAGTTTGCATGTGAAGAAATTTGATCTGTTTGGGAAAATTTGATCCCTCTGGGCTCATGTTAGATCTG